>JAUMJL010001218.1:0-19612 GCA_033558185.1 Dromococcyx pavoninus | reverse complement strand
GGAGCTCTCCTCACGTTCGGGGGCGTGGCTCCAGGGAAGGGCGTGGCTTCTACGACAGGACACGTCGCGGGGGCGTGACTGGGGGGCGTGTCCCGTTCGGGGGCGTGGCTTAGGGCCCCGTGTCACGTGCCGGGGGGCGTGTCCGCGGCGGCGCCGGGGGGTGGGCACCGCCGGGCCCCGTTGTGTTTCTCGGCCCCGCTGCTGCCCCCCCCCTCCCCCCCCCCCCCCGCCCGTGTCCCGGCCATGGAGGACCCGTCCCGGCTGTTGCCCGGGGGGATCCCGGCCCCGCCCGCCCCCGGGGATCCGGTCGCCGCTGCCGCCGCTCCGCCGCCCGCAGCCGGGCCCCCCGACTCGGGGGATGTTCTGCAGCAGATCATGGCCATCACCGACCAGAGCCTGGACGAGGCGCAGGCCAGGTACGGTGGGGGGTGGGACCGCCCGCCGTGACTCAGCTCCTCGCGGGGATGGGGATGGGGATGGGGGGGACACGGGACCCGGACCCTTCCCCTGCCCCCGTCCCGTCCCGGGGGGCTTCGCTGCCAACCCAACCCCCTCTCGTGGTGGGGGGGGGTCCTCTGTTGCCCCCTTTCCCCGCTCCCCCCTTCCAGGGGGCCGTGTGACACCCCCCCCCCCATTCCCGGGGGGGCTGGGTTGCTCCCTACTCCCCCAGATCTCATGGGCTCTGCGTTGCCCCTTCTCCCTCATCATTCAGGGGCGATGTTGCCCCTTCCTTGCCCCCCCATGCTGTGCTCTTTCCCCCCCCCCATCCCGGGGGTCTGCGTTGCCCCCCCCTCCCTGGGGGGATCTGCGTTGCCCCCTCCCCCCCCATCCCTCCCTGGGGGGTTCTACATTGCCCTCCCCCTCGGGGTTCTGTGTGCCCCCCCCCCAGGGATGTGGTGAGTGGGGGAGAGGGGCTGCGAGACCCCGTGTCACCCTCCCTGTGGGGCAAGTGGGGTTCGGTGGAAAATTGCCCTCCAGAGGCAAAAAGTTCCCCATTCCTTACCCCTATCCTGGTTTTCCCATCTTTTCACGTCGCTGGGTGCCCACTGGTACCAGTATCCAGCACTGGGAGAACATCCAGGCTGCTGGAATATTGTTTCCGGAGCTTCCATCCTTCATTAAGGAATGTGATGGGGACACAGAGATTCCAGTTGTTATCCTGGTGGAAGTGGGATTGTCCGAACTGGTGACACCAGGAGTGGGAAAACTAGAGTGGGAAAACCAGTGTTGAGAGCCAGAGTTTGCTCCAAAGGGAAAGCGAGAGGGGCTGGAGATCCCTGGAGCCCCTTGGAACGGGAATGAGAGTCTCCAAAGGCTTTTCCCCACTATCAGGAAGGTTCTCCATAACCATATTTCAAGGATAAAGAATTCCATTCATTCTTTCCCTGTCTGGTCCACTTCATTGGGATGTAAACATGGTAAAACCAAGCGGGGTTTGGTCGGAAATCGCCCTCTGGAGGCAAAAAGTTCTCCATTCCTTGCCCGTATCCTGGTTTTCCCGTGGCTTCCCATCCTGGGGCGCCCACCAGGACTGATTTCCAGCACTGGAAGGATGCCCAGGCTCTTGGAAATTCATTTCCTGAGCTTCCATCCGTCTCACCATATTAAGGAAGGGGATAGGAAGATGCCAATTGCAGTTGTTATCCTGGTGGAAGCGGGATTGTCCTGTCTGATTCCACCAGGAACGGGAAAACCGACTGGCACTGAGAGCTGGAGTTTGCTCTGGAGAGAGAGTCAAGAGGAGCTGGAGATCCCTGGTGCCCCTTGGAATGGGAATGAGGGGATCCAAAGGCTTTTCCCCAACATCAGGAAGGTTCTTCATAACCATATTTCAAGAAAAAAAAGAATTCCATTCAGTCTTTCCCTGTCTCGTTGACTCCATTGGGATGTAAACGTGGAATTCACCAGGATTCAGCATCTTCTGGTGGGTTCTCCTCGCGTCCAGCCCTGATTGGCACGGGGTAATTACATGTAATTAACATCCGTGGCTCCCAAGGTGGGCAGCCCCTGCCACGAGGCGCTTGGGGAGAAGGTGGAGACTCAACAGAGCAGCTCCAAAATAACCACCTGCAGCTCCAGAGTAGATTCCAGAGAAATGGATTTCCCTGTATGTTGAGGTTTTCTCTCCTAATCCCATCTTTAAGATAGTTTTGAGCAGAAGAAATCCGTCAGGAGCTTCAGTTTTGAGCAAGAGTTGAAGAACAGGCTTTGGAAAATGGTTTGGCCATGGCTTAAGTGACTTCCATAGAACCATGGAATGGGTTGGGTTGGAAGGGACCTCAAAGCCCATCCAGTTCCTCTGCCATGGGCAGGGTCACCTCCCACTGGATCAGGTTTCTCCAAGCCCCATCCAGCCTGGCCTTGAACACCTTTAAGGTTGAAGTTCCATCTGGAGCACCACAGGCTTTGCAGACCACTGTGTTTTAAAGCACTTTTGGTGTTACTTCATGTTTGTTTGTGTCAAAGAAGCTTTTAATTCCTCAACAAGAAGTCTGTCGGCTTTCCAGAGTCGTCCTCAGGAGGATGTGCTGCTGGGAAAGGAAGATCCAGCCCATCCCACAGGTGCTGCGAGGTCGTGGATGGGACCAGGACTGCTCACAGTGGCGTTTGTTGGGGATTATTTTTATAATTTCATACTAAAAATGCACTTTTGGGTGTTTTTTAATGTATGATTTTAGTGCTGGAGGCCTTTTCCAGAGCCCATGACACGAATTGTTAACCCCAAGGTGAAAACTTGGGTGGAAGTTCCATGGAAAGGCAACAAATCCAGCAAGGATTGAGTTTTAACGCCGTGGTTAGAGGCGTTACGTCGCCAACTTGGTCGCCTTCGCAGGAGTTCGTGGCCGTATTAATTGTGCAGTGGCCTCGGGGTCTGCTATTGCTGCCGTGTACCTAAACACGGCGGTTTAGACCCAAACAGGGAGCACAGCCCGGAGGCTTGGAATCCATTCCCTCTCTCCCTCTCTCTCCCCGTTGTTTCCCCTCCTCAAACAAGGACAATAGGCTCCGCTCGCCCTCTTCGCCGCTGCCTTTGTTCTCGGGCTGCTTGGCCTGGGCTCGGCGTTACCGGACGTCTGCGCTGAGAACGCCGCGGCCCGAAGGGAAGCGGCCGATGGAATTCAGCTGCCGTGGATTTTAGTCAAAGCTCACGTTCCGGTGTTTGCTGGGAACGTTTGGGGTTGGGAGGAAGCCGAGGGCCTTCATTCCCACCGGTCCCAATACCCGGAGAAGCGCCCAGTTTGTAGTTGTATAAAAATCCGTATCGAAACCGAGCTATAAATGTGATTTAACTGTTAATTATGAATTATAAAAGAGGTCACGAGAAGCCAAGGAGGCTTTTTTTGAGGTGCAGACTCTCCTTCCTGCTGAATCCCAGGGGAACTTGGGCTCCTCACTGCTGGCCACCCTTGGAAAACGGCGATGGCTGAGGAAAAGGTCGCTCTGGGAAAGCTCAGCTGTGCTTTGTACGTTTTGGAGTGGACTTCCAGCTCAGCCAGAGGGTAATTCCCTCTTGGGATCAGATATTGGGGTGGGTTTGGCGTTTCTGGCGTATCTTCCTGGGAAGAAATTGGGGGGAAAGGCATCACGTGCTGGAAAAGCTTCCAAAAGGCAAAATGAGGTAAAAATAGGTGGTAAAATTCACCCTAAAATGCCGTTAAATGTAATTGGATTGGGGGCTGCTGGTTGGGAAAGTGGGGTGACTCCACGAGGGGCACTTGTGTTCCATGTTATTCTAAAAACACTGGGGGGCTCTGCCTTTTGGATGGATTTTATGGATTCATCCCGACTCCAGCGGGAACTTTTTAATCTCCACATATCCAGAAGGCTTTGGGAAGAGCCAAAGGTGCTGACGTTTCCCAGAAGCGACGTGACATTTGGAATTTTAGGGTTGATGTGTCCTCAGGAGCGTTGGCTCCGGCGATGGTTGACAATGAAATACGGCACCATTCGGGATCCGTACCCTCGCCTGCTCCTGCCAAGGTGTGATCCGATTCTCCGGAAGTTTTCCCTTGGTGTTCACTCCCTCTCCCTTCTCCCGTTGCAGGAAACACGCCTTGAATTGCCACCGGATGAAGCCGGCTCTGTTCAGCGTTCTCTGTGAGATCAAGGAGAAGACAGGTACGGCGGTGCCTCCGCTGCCCTTGGCGTCCCCAAAACCTCCCGATCCACCTCCGGCTCCGCTCTCATTTATCCTGCTCCACGTTTCCCAAAGAGATTCCACAACTTAAAGCCGGTTTATTTGGATTAATAGGCTTTTGTAAACTGGAAACGAGCTTCGTGATGCAGGTCTGGAGGAGCAGTGCTGCTTGTTTGGGAGTGTGGAGAATCCATCGGTTGGGATTTTGCTGTCTGGCTGGATTCCTGGAGAATTCCAAGGAGTCCTGCCTGTGGTGCTGTGCTCTTTTCTCCCTTTAAAGACTGTGGTGGTGGAAAGAGTTCAGAGTTGATGAGTGACTGTTGCGGAGGAGAGCGCCTGGGGAGGGGGGACCGGGAAAGGCAGAAGGAGCAGGGAATGGGATTGGTGATCCCGCAGCTTTCTTTGAGGAGCAGAAGCTCCAAGGGCAGTGGATTTGGGGGTTGAGTCGCTCAGCAGATGCTGATGTGTGAACACTGATGTTTGAATAGCTCATTTCTATAAACCACGGTGAATTTGGATGTGTTCTTAGGGAATAACAAATTATCCCTGCCTAAAAGAGTGACGTTTTCCTTATTTTTCACTTTGACCGTGTTAACGTTTCCCTCCTGGACCTGCATTGGCCTTCTTTTCTCTAAAAACATCTGGAAACGGGATGCTCTCAGGTGAGGGACCACGCGGTTCCCTCCTCCGCCGCGTTCTGGAGGCGGAAGGCGGCGTTGAGGCAGGAATTCCCTGCTCTTTGCCAGAGACTTTCTTTGCTTCCGGGGAATGCGTTGCCTTCGCATCCGTCTGCGCTTGTCTGTCCGACCCTTGAGATTTCCTTATCCTTAAAGCTTCCCTTTTCCTTTTCCATGTTGGAAGGGGTTTCTTTACGGACGCTGCGAGTTCTCCGCGCGGGAACGGGCTCCGCTGTCGCGGCGATGCTGGATTTGTTTTGCTCCCTGAGGGTTGTTTTTTTTTTATGAATGTCTGATGCTCTGTCTATTCCTTATTTAAATTACGGGGAGCAGATGTTCCGCCTCGGAGCAAACAAAAGCCTGGAGGTGCTGGAGCCCAAGGTTTGGGATTTCTTTGTGACCCAGGCGCAAAGCAGCTTTCGTTGGCTCGGGAATGGGTTTAAAACACATTCCCCCCCCTCCTGTTTTCCTTTCCCTCTTTGTTGGAGCGCTCCCATCGGCCACAATAGCTCGGGATAAGCCGTGCGACGAGCAGCCGGCTGAAAGGGGCTGGAAAATCCTCCCTGGTGGTGTTAATTAATGAAAAAAAAGGAATTAGAAATGATTCTTTGTGATTTAAATCAGTTTGGGTACATTTAGTGCGTTGTTCAAGCCCCAAAATGGTTTTAATTCTTCTGTTTTCAAACCTTTTTCAACACCTGCCTGGAGCTGTCAGGAGAGGCATCGAATCCAATAGGTTTTTTGGGAACTCAGGGAAGCATTTGGAGTGTTTTTCACCCTCGCAGCAGCGTTTTGGCTGGTTGGGTTCTGTTTGGGTTATGTGTTAAAGCTGAGCGAATCCAACATCTGTGGTGTTAAAGATCCACGATTTTGGTGCTGAATATTAAATTCCAGGCTTCTTTCTTCTCAGTTCCTTATGGATACCAGGGAGACACTGCTCTGGTTTGGGCTGCAGGCCCCTTGGGGCAGGGAAAAGTCTATTTTCACCCATTTTTGTGGATCACACTGTGCCACTGAGTCTGATTCCATGTTTCTGGGCTGTGTTGGTTGCAGCATCGTAACACAGAGCGCTGTTTCCCATTGTTTCCCGTCGTTATCGTGCCTGTAATGCCTTTAATTCCCTGGATGCCTGTTCAGTCCCTTATAAAACTTGGGAAGCAGTGTGGCCGGAGAACACGCTTCCTCTTTGTTGCTGAAGGTGTTGGTGTTCTGAGTTGGGATCCTCAGCTCTCCGAGTCTTGCTGGGTTTTGTCTTTGGGTTCCATTCACTTCCCGAATGCCCAAGACTTGGATTTGGAGAAATCCCTCAGCAGGTTCCGAGAGCAGCTGAACCCACGGTGGTGCCGTTCTCCGAGGGGAATGATGGGGAGGATGGTGTCTGGAAAATGGGGTGGAAAAATCTGCTCGGTGGTACATGAAGAGGGTGTTTTGGAAGCGTTCTGGAGGGGTTCACGATTCCTTGAGGTGATCTACTCATAAAAGCCTTGCTCCAGCCTTCTCACCGAGCAGTTGGATCTGTGGGCTGCCAGATTGGAATAAAGCATAGAATCATGGAATGGGTTGGGTTGGAAGGGAACTCAAAGCCCATCCAGTTCCACCGTGGGCAGGGACACCTCCCACTGGATCGGGGGCTCCAGGCCCCATCCAACCTGGCCTTGGACACCTCCAGGGATGGGGCAGCCACAGCTTCCCTGGGCAACCTGGGCCAGGGCCTCCCCGCCCTCCCAGGAGAACATTTCTCCCCAAGATCTCATCTCAATCTCCCCTCTTGCACCTCAAACCCCTTCCCCTCATCCTGTCCCTCACCCAGAGCCCCTCCTCAGCTTTCCTGGAGCCCCTTTCCCTACTGGAAGCTGCTCCAAGGTCTCCCCAAAGCTTTCTCCAGGCTGGACAACCCCAACTCTCCCAGCCTCTCCTCACACAGGAGGTTCTCCAGCCCTCGGATCATCTCCATGGCCTCCTCTGGCCTCGCTCCAACAGCTCCAGGTCCTTCCTGCCCTCAGGACTCCAGACCTGGACACAGGGCTCCAGGTGGGGTCTCATCAGAGCGGAGCAGAGGGGCAGAACCCCCTCCCTCACCCTCTGGTCCCACTGCTCTGGGTGCAGCCCAGGATAGGTTTGGGCTTCCCGGGCTGGGAGGAGTTGGTACGAATTACAGGATAAATATTCACAAGGATAGGATCACCTGGGAATAATGACCACCTCATGCTCTCTGGAGGGATTTCATACATCCTACAGCGTGGGCTGTGGTCCAAATACAGCAGATTTGGGTCTGACTTTGTATATTCCATTGTTCATCCCGTTCATTACGCGCTCTGTGAAGGAAAATGAGGCAAAGCAAAGCCTGTGATCGCTGGTTTTGCTACCAGGGAGCTTGTACAGTTCATTACAGAACTGCAAATCTTTAATTAATGAGATGTAAATATATTGTAGTGATTGCATTTGCATACTGAGTGAGGCTGCAGCACCTTAGGTTCTGATGTATTTCAATTACAGATTAATTAGAAATGATGGGAATTTCATTTTGCTTAGGGTAATTATTACACATCTTTGATGGATTCGGGGAGGCGCTGCGCCAGAGAACACAACGTCGTGTCTGTGCTCCGTCAGGAGCTCCTTTTCCAGCTTCCTGAGCCAGCGTCGGGGTTCCTTAATCCATAAAAGGGATGGATTATGAAGGATTTAAGGGTGAAGGATTTTGCCGTTACGCAAGGATTGTAAAACCATGCCTAAAACACCAACTCTGCCGTAACTCCAGTCTCAGCATCTTGACTCAGAGCCTTGAGCATCAATAGAGTTATTTGCTCTTCAGTTGCTGTGGGAATGTCAAATATTTGGTGGCCAAAAGGCAAGCATTCCAGAGGAGACTTCTCCTGGAGGTGTCGTCAGCCAGGAGGGACAGGGCAGGCACCCACGAGGTGTTGGTGTTGACCAAGAGTTGAGGTTTTTTTTGTTGTGGTAAAATTATAGACAGGTTGGGTGGAGAATGGGTTGGGAAGAGCCCTGGGGAAAAGGACTTGGGGTGCCAGGGGAGGAGAAGCTCCACAGGAGCCACCAAAGGGCTCTCATGGCCCAGAAACCCAACCTCACCCTGGGCTGCACCCAGAGCAGTGGGACCAGAGGGTGAGGGAGGGGGTTCTGTCCCTCTGCTCCGCTCAGGTGAGACCCCACCTGGAGCCCTGTGTCCAGGTCTGGAGTCCTAAGGGCAGGAAGGACCTGGAGCTGCTGGAGCGAGAGCAGAGGAGGCCACGGAGATGATCCAAGGGCTGGAGAACCTCCTGTGTGGGGAGAGGCTGGGAGAGTTGGGGTTGTTCAACCTGGAGAAGAGAAGACTCTGGAAAGACCTTAGAGCAGCTTCCAGTAGGGAAAGAGGCTTCAGGGAAGCTCTGGGTCAGGCAGTGCAGAGACAGGATGAAGGAAACAGTTTTGATCTGCAAGAGGGGAGATTGAGATGAGATCTTGGGGAGAAATGTTCTCCTGAGAGGGTGGGGAGGCCCTGGCCCAGGTTGCCCAGAGCAGTGGTGGCTGCCCCATCCCTGGAGGTGTCCAAGGGCAGGTTGGATGGGCCTGGAGCCCCCTGATCCAGTGGGAGGGGTCCCTGCCCATGGGAGTGGGACTGGATGGACTTTGAGGTGCTTTCCAACCCATTCCATGATTCTTTGATCTGTTCACCCTCCAGAGAGGTCACTTAAGAGAAGTTTGAGCCACTGGGTTGGAAGTGCCCTGTACGGGGTGTTACGATGGTTCACTCCTGTCCAGTTTCACACCAGAACCCACCAGCCAGGTTCTTCCCTCCAGCTCAGGAAGGGGCTTTTCAGCAGTCAGCCCGAGATGAGCTTACATGTAATTGATGATAAATAATGTCTAATTGCCATAATTAGACAAGTGACATAAAATTAAGGTGCAGCTGGGAGCTTGACTTCAACAGGAGCTGCTCTGCTCTGCAGCATCCTGTGCATACCAAGATGTTTGGCAGAAGCACCTTCAGCAGGGAAGGTGACACTCAAACATCCATTCTGCTGGATTCTCACTCGCTGGTCTGGGTCATTTAATGTGAGTTTTGGTAAAAAAACAAAGAGCAAACGGCTGCTGGCAGAGCCTCTGCTGGCTCTTCTGGGGAAAAAAAGGAGAATTGGGGATTTTTAAAAACAAAAACCCAACAATAAATTAAAAAAACCCTTTTTGCTTCATTTTTGGCAATGTTGCAGTAGATGTTCAGCTGTTTTTCCTGAAAAAAGTATTAATTAATTGCATAATGAGTTAGAAAAGCCATTAACGTTTTGGACAGCAAATCCTTTCTGTGTTGCTGAGTTCACAGTCGCCCAGTGTGTGCAGTTACAGCTCCTTCCACCTTCCCTTCATCCGCTTGCGTGTGCTGGAGGAGCCCTGGAGTGCTGTGACACCAGGAACCTGGGTTTGTGCCACTCCAAAGCTCGTTTTCCTTCAGGATTGGGTGCTAATTTCTGTAGATCTTAGAAAATATTAAGTTTAGGGGTGTGATAGTAAGTTTAGGCCGCTTTCCTCGTTCACAATTCTACTAGTTTTTACTAGATGAGCTATTTTTTTGCCTATAAAATGCTGGAAATGGTTGTGTTTAATGTCTCTTCACGCTGGGATCTTTGCATAACAAGAGCTCTTTGGTAGGGATCCAAGTGCCGGGTCCTGCCCTTGGGTCACAGCAACCTCGGGCAACGCTCCAGGCTCGGGGAAGAGCGCCTGGAAAGCTGCCTGGTGGGAAAGGGCTCTGGTCAACAGCGGCTGAACCGGAGGCAGCAGCGGCCCAGGTGGCCAAGAAGGCCAAGAGCTTGGATCGGCGTTGAAACGCTTTGGTGGAATTGAAGTGGACGCTCTTTCCTGTTTGGGAATAACCTTTTGCTTCCCTCTTTATGTTTCTCTAGTGTTAAGTATTCGTGGTATTCAGGAAGAAGACCCTCCAGATGCCCAACTAATGAGACTAGATAACATGTTGCTGGCAGAGGGCGTCTCCGGGCCCGAGAAAAGAGGAAGAGGAGGACCGATGGCTGTAGCAGCAACATCAGGTGGCTGTCCAAATGACAATAGCATTGAGCACTCTGACTACAGGGCCAAGCTGTCACAGATCCGACAGATTTACCACTCTGAGCTAGAGAAATATGAACAGGTGATCTTTCTGCATGGAAGAGTTTTTATCATCTCCATTCAAAATAACCCTTTTTTCCTTCGCTGTCGGTTTGAGAACGGAACAGGAAGTGTGTAAAGAACCCGCGAGGATGTCGAGTCCGGTTGGAAACCTATCTCAGTGTTATGGAAGGAAGGTGAAGATAGAGGGATTGGACATCAAGCTGATTCATGTCTCGTTTATCTTTGTTGATGGCTTTGAAAAGTAAATCATAGAATCAGAGAATCTTCCGGTTGGAAGAGACCTTTGAGATCATCGAGTCCAACCACACAGAGAAGAAGCTGTGGAAGCTCCATCCCTGGTGTTGTTCAAGGCTGGGTTGGATGGGGCTTGGAGCAACCTGATCTAATGGAAGGGGTCCCTGCCCATGGCAGGGGTGTTGGAACTGGATGGGCTTTGAGGTCTCTTCCAACCCAACCCATCGTATGATTCTTTGATTTTTGTTATTGAAATGAAAGCAAATTGTTAATGGTAAAACAGAGACGCTGAAGCTGTAGGTAGGGTGAGGGAAGCCTAAGCTGGGGAGGGGCTCTTGGTCAGGGAGTGCAGGGACAGGATGAGGGGAACGGTTTTGATCTGCAAGAGGGGAGATTGAGATGAGATCTTGGGGAGAAATGTTCTCCTGGGAGGGTGGGGAGGCCCTGGCCCAGGTTGCCCAGAGCAGTGGTGGCTGCCCCATCCCTGGAGGTGTCCAGGGGCAGGTTGGATGGGGCTTGGAGCCCCCTGACCCAGTGGGAGGTGTGGAAAGGTTGGAACTGGATGGGCTTTGAGGAGGTCCCTTCCAACCCAAACCATCCGATGATTCTATGAAATAGAGTAAAGCTGAAACATGGAAACTCTTGAAGTTTGTGGGATATATTTTTGTTGGGAAAAGGAACCCCAGGGTGTTTTATTTCTCGATACCAATCTGTGTCTCTTCAGGCCTGCAGCGAGTTCACCACCCACGTTATGAACCTGCTTAGGGAGCAGAGTAGAACCCGACCCATTTCGCCGAAAGAAATCGAGCGCATGGTGAACATAATCCACGGCAAATTCAGCACCATCCAGATGCAGCTGAAGCAGAGCACGTGCGAGGCAGTGATGATCCTACGCTCACGCTTCCTCGATGCCAGGTACTGCAAAAACCACAGTGGTCGCGTGAGAAACCTCATATTTGCTGCTTCTGGCGTCGATCTGGTTTAAATATTAAGAATTCAGACCCCTTTTGCTCGCTCCAGTATCAACATCACTTGAATTCGACTCAACTCTTGCATCCTACTCCAAAACAAATGTATTTTAGAGGCACAGAAGGCAACTTTGGGCTTTGCCTGCTCTGTTCTACAGCTCTATAACCAGGAATAACTGCTGTTTTTTAGGCGTAAACGACGGAACTTCAGCAAACAGGCGACAGAAGTGCTGAATGAGTACTTTTATTCGCATCTGAGTAATCCTTACCCCAGCGAAGAGGCCAAAGAAGAGCTCGCAAAGAAAGGTGGCATCACGGTTTCACAGGTACGAAGTGTTGGATGGGGCTTGGAGCCCTCTGATCCAGTGGGAGGTGACCCTGCCCCATCCCTGGAGGTGTCAAAGCCCAGGTTGGATGGGGCTTGGAGCCCTCTGATCCAGTGGGAGGTGACCCTGTCCCATCCCTGGACGTGTCAAAGGCCAGGTTGGATGGGGTTTGGAGTCCCCTGATCCAGTGGGAGTTGTCCCTGCCTTTTGAACTGGATGGGCTTTGAGGTCCCTTCCAACACAAACCATTCCATGGTTCTATGATCTCCTTTGGTAACTTCCAAACGTAGTGGCAAATGGGATGATTTGATCCAATCTAACAGCCGATCTTTGCCTCCAGGTTTCCAACTGGTTTGGCAACAAAAGAATTCGATACAAAAAAAACATGGGGAAGTTCCAAGAAGAAGCCAATATTTATGCCGCAAAAACGGCCGTGGATGCAACCAGCGCCGTGGTTCAAGGGAACCAGGCGAATTCTCCATCTACACCGAATTCAGGTGAGTTGGGAGCGTTGGGAAAGAGTTGGCTGCTTGAGAGGCTCCGGTTATTTCTTGTGAGGATTAGTGCCGGTCTTGGAAACAGTCGTAGGTTTTCTTTTTATTTTAAGCTTATGGAATAGGTGACGAAGAAACACTTTTGGTGGCTTTTATTTCTCATGAAAACGTGTTTTTTTTTTTCTTTTCAGCTTCCTCTGGCTCTTTTAAGATGACAAATTCCGGCGATTCCTTCATAAACCTGCAGTCGTTGACTTCCTACCAGGGCTCCCCGCCGGGAGCCAATGTGCAGTCCCAGGTTAGTGAGGAAATCAAAAATACACACTTTCAGCAGGGAGCTAAATGTTAAAATCCCATTTCTCTGCCCTTTACACAGCACAAATGGGTTTCCCGGGGAGCTGTGGAGTCTCTGTGCTTGGAGATACTCAAAAACCTGCTCTGACAGACCCTGCTTCAAACAGCAGGGTTGGATTGGCCAGTCTTGGTTAGGTTCTTCGACATGTGGAGTGAATGTTGGGATTATCCTATGCAGGAATAGGAGTTGGACTTGTTGGGATTGGCCTAGGCAGGAATAGGAGTTGGACTTGTTGGGATTGGCCTAGGCAGGAATAGGAGCTGGACTCGATCCTTTTGGGTCCCTTCCAGTGCAGATCATGCTGTGATTCTCTTAATGCCAGACAGGGATGGATATTTCTGATACGAATCCGTATTTTCTCATTTTAGAGTCGGTCTCGTTCCACCGAAGTAGGACTTTGCTTAGGATTTCTGGTTAATGGTGCCGTTAAACTCATTTTAAGCTTTCTGCTGAATTTCTAAATCCATCTCTCACAGTTTAGCCCTGCAGGAAAACCCACCCCTTATTTGAAGACATTTTGGCCCAGTAGATCCATTCCACGCAGTCTTGCAACTCTTTAACTTCACTTTTTTTCATCCTTACCCTTCTTGTTCTGCGGGATCTTGTTCCAGATGGATTCCTTACATCATGTGATACACCAGACGGGAAGATATGACACAATTGTGGGGAATCCTTTGTACACGACGCAGCGCATAGATGTAAGACAGAAATTCTGCTGAGATTGGTTACTGACCTGTGAATTAATGTTGAGGTTTTATTCCTTGACATCTCCTGGAGACAGGAAAAAGCTAGAAACAGTGTGCTTTGATGGAGTTTAATGTAATTTAATCTCCCTCCTGGAGACTTGATTTGAAATTTTGGCTTTGCTCACCAGAAAGCTTTGGTTAATGCTTATTATAAGGAATAATTCTTGCTGGAGGAATAAGAGTAACACCATAAAATCAGGAGTAGGGGGGATGCCCAGGGAAGTGGTGACTGCCCCATCCCTGGAGGTGTTCAAGGCCAGGTTGGATGGGGTTTGGAGCCCCCTAATCCGGGGGGAGGTGTCCCTGCCCATGGTAGGGGGTTGGAACTGGATGGGTTGGGTTGGAAGGGACCTCAAAGCCCATTCTGGGATGATTCTATGATGATATTCGTGAGCTTTCCCAGAGCCACAGCGTAGTTATTTCCTTTCATAGGCACCCTCACTCGTAAAATGGGAATCTCTAAAGTCATCCGTGGTGTCTGCGAGTGGTTTCGTAACGGTTTAATGAAAGGAAATCTTTATTCTCCCTGCAGGCTAACGGCAGCTGGCAGGACGCTACCACCCCTTCATCAATCACTTCACCTGCTGGAGACCCCGGAAGCGTTAATTCGGATGCGTCTAATTAAGTTTTTAGGACCTATCGATGAGAGGAAAGAGGTCGTTAGTGTAATTTGTCAGTACTATTGTTTGTACAATTTGACACACAGCTGATACCTCAGAAACCCCCCTGGAGCCAAGAGAAGATTGTGAGCGCGGCGATACCTCTCTACCTCTCAGCCTCACGCAGTCGAGTTCTTTTTTCCTTATGATGTGAAATTGGTTTTAAAGAACTTGCTTGATTTTCCTAACCAAATTCATTTTTTTAAAATACGGATTTTATGGTAAGAAGCGGAAAAAGAGTCTCTTCTAGAACTTGGCGTTTGTCTCAAGGCTTACAGCTTAAGAAAATTGACTTATTTTAATTTCCATGAAGTTTTTTACGATGAAGTTTCTGTTCTAGGTGATAGCTACTAACAGTTAAACCCCTGTATTGTAATTGTATGCGTTCTCTGTATGGTAATTTTGTATAGGAAAATCAGCTTTTCTTAACTAGAATTCATTCTGAGCTTAATTAATCAGAACCTCGCTTTACCAAAATTCTCACTGGACTTTGCTCTCGGGTCGGACCTTCCATCCTGTGTCATTCCACGTAATTTAATGTCTAGTGAAAAACAACAACAAAAGCCACCTGAATTCCACGGATAATCGTTTTTTGTGCATTAACACAGAGTCCAACCCTTGCAGTTGAGATTTTATCAAAGATAATAAACTTCCAAAGCCTTTTTTTTCCCCTTTTTCCTCTCAGTTTTCCTCGCTGGGGGCTACTTGATGGGATGGGAGGGAGTAGAGGGGAATCCCTGAGGGGAATGCGGGAAGGTGGGAAACCCTAAGGGCACGAGGTGAATTTTCAGCTTCCTCTGGCACTTTTGAGATGACAAATTGCAGCGATTTATTTATAAACCTGCAGTCCTTGACTTCCCACCATGTAATTCTAATTTAACATCTAGCGAAAAAAAGAAAAACCAAGAACAAAAAGTGCCTGAATTCCAGGGATAACGGGTTTTTGTGCATTAACACAGTCCAACCCCTTTCAGCTGGGATTTTTATCAAAGATAAAAAACTCCCAAAGCCTTTTTTTAATCTTTATTCTCTCGGTTTTCCCGGGGGGGGGGATGGAAGGGGGGGGGCGGCTCCCTGAGGGGAGGGCAAAAAGGCGGGAAGCCCTGAGGCGGGAAGCCCTAAGCCGGGGGGGGGGGGGGGGGGGGGGGGGGGGCTCTGCGCATGCGCCGAGCGCCCCCTTTCCCGCCCTTTCCCCCCTCTTTCCCGCCCCCCAAGAGGCACTGCGGGCGCTGTCATGGCGGCGGCGGCGGCGGCGGCGGCGTTATCGGCGGCTGAGGGGCCAGAGGAGGAGGTGAGCGCTGTAAGGCGGTCTCTGACCGGCGGGATGGGGCTCGGCTTGTCGGGGAGGGTTCGCCTTCAGCACCCCCCTAATGGTTTATTTCCTCTCAGCGTTCTCCTCGCGGAGGCCGCGCGGCTGCTGAAGGGGCGGTGTCAGGTAAGGGGGGGGGGGGATCGGGGCAGGAGCCCCCGGGAGGGTTCCCAAGTGGAGAGGGAATGTGGATCTGCTGGAGGGGAGGAAGGGTCTGTGGGGCGGGGGGGACAGGCTGGATCCATCAGGTGGAGGGCAGGGAGGATCCATGGATGGAGAATGAGGAGGATCTACAGAGGGATCAGGACAGGCTGGATCCATGGACTGGAGAGTAAGGAGGATCTGCAGAGGGATGGGGACTGGCTGGATCCATGGGCTGGAGGGTAGAAAGGATCTGTAGAGGGACGGGGACAGGCTGGATCCATGACACCTCAATTGTATGTATACAGCCAAGTGGTGAATCCTGCCTTTGGGTCACAACAATCTCAGGCAATGCTTCCCAGGCTTAGGGAAGAGCGGCTGGAAAGCTGCCCAGACAAAAAGGACCTGGGAGTGATGATTTAGTGGGCTGGGGGTGTTGGGCTGACAGTTGGAATGGATGAGTTTAGAGGTTTCTTCCAGCCTCAGTGATTCTGTGATTATGAGTCCTGCCCTGCTCAGGGCCATTGGAGGAGAAAGAGCTGAAAGGGAGAAGTAGAGGCAGCAGGAGTCTGGAGAGGCTGGAAGGCAAAGCATGAAAAACAAGTTCAGTGCTCCCATATCCACAGGAAAGATTCTTTCCTCTCTGTTTATCGTCTGGTTTTCTCAGCCTCTGACCCTGGAGAGAAGAACGTGGATCCCAAGCAATTCCAGAAGCTACCTGACACAACTGCTGTGAGCAAGAAGATCGTTAGTCCAAAAGTGGCAACGACCAAAGTGGCTCAGAAGAGAAGGTCCAGCCAAAGTCCCAGCTTCAGGAAAAGCCCCTCCGGACCTAGTCCTGTGAGGCTGTCTCCCTGGAGAAGCAGTCCCAGGAAAGACCACGTCTCGAGCTCCTTTAGCGTCTCCCCGAGACTGCTGGTCCCCACTCCTCGATCCAAGCGTCGCTCTTGGTGCCGTTCCAGCCTAAAGGGGACAAAGCGCCGAAAGTCCCTGCCTCCCGTGCACCAGGATGTCACCGGTGCGTGTTCCTCCTCCTCCCTCTGTTTTTCTGAGAGTGCACCAAGTGGAAATCTGATTTCAGGGCAGGACCTTTAGGGTGGTCAGAGTCTGACTCTGTTATTCCAGACCAGGAGCCACCGATATCCGTGATCTTGGAGGTCCGGGTACCGGTTCTTCACTCTCTCTGCCTTTTTCCTTCTCCGGTTGAGCCCTAAGCGTGACTTTTCCATCTTAGGAACTTGTTTTTTCTCTCTTTTCCCTGCTCCTTCCATCTCCTCGCTTTTAGTGTCTTCCAGGAATGTTTTATCCGTTTGCAGCTTGGTGGGAATTTCATTGTTTGTAAACAATTCTGTTCTGATTTTTCAGAATTAAGCAAATCCATCAGCCTAGATCTGCCGGAGACAGACAGGCTTTCCATGCTGCTGTTATCCAGCTTCCAGGTACAATCCTCTCCTTTAAAACAGACTTGTTTTCCTCTTGCCTTCCTTCTGCCACTAAACATAAATGATTGGAGTGACAGAGTTGTGGAATTTGGGCTGGGGCAGGAGGGACTTGGTTCTACTGTAACACATCCTCCCACGGGTTTCCCAACACCTTGGGAAAAGATGCCAAGACCTTTCCTATCCTTCCACAGTTTTCTGCACAGAAGTTTGAACACATCTTAAAGGAAACCGATGGCTTTAGCCCCGAGGCATTCAGAGCTAATGGTAAGGAGCTCCACGTGATCCTGAATGTAAAGCTATGGATTCTTGCCTGACATCTGAATCCTTCTGCATTGGGAGGGGTGGGTGAAGCCACAACTGCCTCAGTGATGGTTTTAAGATGCTGTGCGTGGCTGCGGCTGCTGGCAGGGAAGACTTGGGCACACTGAAGTAAAATGTGGACACAGGGATGAGTGCTCTGTTAAAAATAGTGCATGGAATCACTGGAAAGCTTCCAACAAGGATCTGTGAGTGCTGGGGACATGGAGCCCCCTCCCCGAGGTGGCATTGGGCCCTGGAGTGTGTGGAGAAGAGTGTGGGGAGCAGGCGAGCGGGGTTCTGGTTCTCTATGGAGGCTCCAGCCGGAGTCTGGGTCCAGCTCCAGGCTCCCCAGCTCCAGAAGGACCAGGAACCACTGGAGGGAGACCAAAAGAGGGCAAGGAGATGAGGAATGGCTGGAAGAAAGCCTGGGAGACCTGGCTCAGCTCAGAGAGGAGAAAGCAGAAAGGGGATAAACTGGAGCCAGGAAGTTCTACCTGGACAGGAGGAGAAAATTCTGGAAGTGCTGGACGAAGCTGCGCAGGGAGAGTGCGGGATTTCCTTCTCTGGAGGGATCCAAACCCACCTCGATGCGCGCTGGTGCGACTGAGATGACCCTGCAGGGTGGCACTTGGGGAGCTCCAGAGGGTCCTTCCCACCCCACCAGTCTGGGATTCTGGGAATCGGAGTGGTGGCTGCAAGATGGGAAACAGCTTCGCTTCTCAGTATTTTTACTGGCAGTGAGTGGCTCCAGGTGTTGGTTTATCCTGTTGGGTTTTTATCCTGGTGTGTTCTGTCCTGGTGTGGGGTCTGTCCTGACACAGGGTCTGTCCTGGCACAGGGTCTGTCCCAGTGTGGGATCTGTCCCAGTGTGGTTTTCCTTCACCCACAGCGCGCTCCGTTGAGGAAGGCCTGAAGCGATACTTGCAGAAGCTGAAACAGGATGGAACAGTTGGGAGCTGCGTGGAAGATCCCAAAGGGTAGGGAATCACCAAATGCATCCCTTGGGGAATGCACCTTCATTATTTGGGAAGGGGGATCATTTACAGCCTCGCTGGTCCCTAAATCCATAAGACTGTCCCTGTTGCCTGAGGCAACAGCGTTTTTGAAGCTGAAACCACTGGATCGGGGAACATCCAGAGGGGCTGTAATTTTATTGAGGAGAATTTTCCCTGCTCCATTCTGGAATTCTGAGTGTTTGCACTGTGTCAGCACTGAGAGCCCTGTAGAGCTTATCCATCTCCCTGTATCCCACTGATGCCGGGTCTCTGCTTTAGGATCTTGCTGGATTCGACTCTGGATGAGTCGGTGGCGCAGATTAAAGAATACATTGGCAGGTAAGACCGGCTGTGGCTCCTGGCACGGGTAAGGCCTTGGACACCCCATCCTCAGCGGGATTTTGGGAATATTTTGAAGAGTTTCTCCTGTGCTGTCGTTGAGCTTTGCACAGGGAATGCTCGGATACAGACCCGCTCTCTCTTCCCACTCTGCAGGTTCTCTGCCGAATCCCAATCCTGGGATCAACTCCTGCTGCGCTACCAGGAGGGTGCTGAAGAGATGTCCAGGTGGGGTTTGGGGAGCTGTGGCCGCAATAAAGGCGGTGGTGGGCGCCCCGCACCGGCTCCGCGCTTCCGCGTTTGAACCCGTCGTCTGAGGATACTTGCTTTTCATTGGTCGTCGCGCGCGTCACTCAGGGCGCGGCAGCCAATCATGGTGTTTGGAAAGAACACAGAATGATGCCAGTCCTGAGGGATAAACGTGCTGTTGTTCCACAGGAAGCTGGAGGAATGCCGCCAGAATGGGGGGCAGGCAGAGCCCCTCGATTACCTCCAGACCACACAGGCCGGAGTCCTGAGCAGCAAACCCAACTACCAGCAGGTCCTGGATGACCAGGGGGAGGTCTTGAACTGCATGGAGCTTGTGGTGAGTTGGCCACAGTCCTTGGAAGGGGAAAATATCCCATTCCCGGAGTGGATCTGGTGATTTTCTGTCTGGACTGGTGTTTAACATCTTTGTTGAGACACAGACAGTGGGATTGAGGGCACCCGCAGCAACTTTGCCGATGACATCAAAGTGCGTGGTGTGAAGCTGGAGGGGAGGGGATGGCATCCAGAGGGACCTGACAGGCTCGAGATGGATCTGTGCGAACCTCACGAGCTTCAACAAGGCCAGATTGCAAGGGCCTGCACCAGGGTTGGGGCAATCCCAAGCACAAACGCAGGATGAACTGGGAATGCATTGGGAGCAGCCCTGAGGAGAAGGACTTGGGATGCTGTGGGAGGAGAAGCTCCACAGGAGTCAGCAAAGTGCACTCACAGCCTGGAAATCCAACCTCATCCTGGGCTGCACCCAGAGCAGTGGGACCGGAGGGGGAGGGAAGGGGTTCTGCCCCTCTGCTCCACTCAGGTGAGACCCCACCAGGAGCCCTGTGTCCAGGTCTGGAGTTCTCAGGGCAGGAAGGACCTGGAGCTGTTGGAGTGAGGGCAGAGGAGGCCACGGAGATGATCCAAGGGCTGGAGAACCTCCTGTGTGAGGAGAGGCTGGGAGAGTTGGGGTTGTTCAACCTGGAGAAGGCTCTGGGGAGACCTTAGAGCAGCTTCGAGTAGGGAAAGGGGCTCCAGGAAAGCTGTGGAGGGGCTCTTGGTCAGGGACAGGATGAGGGGAACAGTTTTGAGCTGCAGGAGGGGAGATTGAGATGAGATCTT
>JAUMJL010001217.1:295000-299067 GCA_033558185.1 Dromococcyx pavoninus | reverse complement strand
ATAGGGTTAGGGTATGGGTTAGGGTTAGGGTTGGGGTTTGGTTTAGGTTTAAGTTTAGGGTTAGGGTTAGGGTTAGGGTTAGGGGTTAAGGTTAGTGTTAGGCTTTTGGGTTAGGGTTAATGTTAGGATTCGGGTTAGGGTTAGGGTTTAGGGTTAGGGTCCAGGTTAGGGTTAGGAGTTAGGGTTAGGGTTGGAGCTTGTGGTTAGGGTTTTTGTTAGGGGTTAGGTTTAGGGTTAGGCTTAGGGGTTAAAGTTAGAGTTAGGGGGTTAGGTTTAGGGTTAGGGGGTTAGGGTTAGGGGGTCAGGGTTAGGGGGTCAGGGTTATGTTTTGGTTTTCGGGTAAGGCTTAGGGTTTAGGGTTAGGGTTAGGGTTAGGGTTAGGGTAAGGGGTAGGATTAGGGTTAGTGTTAGGGTTTAGGGTTAGGGTTAAGTTTACGGTTAGGGTTTCGGGTTAGGGTAAGTGTTAAGTTTAGGGTTAGGTTTAGGATTATGGTCAGGTTAGGGGTTAGGGGTTAGGGGTTAGGGGTTAGGGTTAAGTTTTGGTTTTCAGGTAAGGGTTACGGTTTAGGGTTACGGTTAGGGGTTAGGGTTCGGGTTATGTTTAGGTTTATTTTTAGGGTTAGGGTTAAGTTTAGGGTTAGGGTTAGGTTTAGGGTAAGGGTTAGGGTTAGGTTTGGCATAGGGTTATGTGTTGGAGTTGGGATTAGGGTTAGGGTTATTGTTAGGGTTAGGGTTAGGTTTAGGGTTAGGGTTCGGTTGAGGGTAAGGGTTAGGTTTAGGTTTAGGGTTAGGGTTAGGGTTAGGGTTAGGGTTAGGGTTAGGGTTAGGGTTAGGGTTAGCGTTAGGGTTAGGTTTAGGGTATGAGTTAGGGTTAGGGTTAGGGTTAGGGTCAGGATTAGGGTATGGGTTACGGTTAGGGGTTAGGGTTAGGGTTAGGGTTAGGTTTAGGGTTAGGGTTAGGGTTTAGTGTTAGTGTTAGGGTTATGGTTAGGTTTAGGGTTAGGGTTAGGGTAGGGTTAGAGTTAGGGTTAGGGTTAGGGTTAGGGTTACTGTTAGGGTTAGGGTTAGGGTTAGTGTTAGCGTTAGGGTATGAGTTAGGGTTAGGGTTAGGGTTAGGGTTAGGTTATGGGTTACGGTTAGGGGTTAGCGTTAGGGTTAGGGTCAGGTTTAGGGGTTAGGGGTTAGGGTTAGGGTTAGGTTTAGGGTTAGGATTAGGGTTAGGGTTATGGTTAGGGTTAGGGTTAGGGTTAGGGTTATGGTTTAGGGTTAGGGTTAGGGTTATGTTTATGGTTAGGGTTAGGGTTAGGGTTAGGGTTAGGGATACGTTTGGAGTGAGGGTAATGTTTAGGTTTAGGGTTAGGGTTAGGGTTGGGTTTAGGTTTAGGTTTAGGGATAGGTTTGGGTTAAGGTTTAGGGTTAGGTTTAGGGTAGGGTTTAGGGTTAGGGCTAGGGATAGGTTTAGGGTTAGGGTTAGGGTTAGGCTTAGGGTAAGGGTTAGGTTCAGGGTTAGGGTTAGGGTTAGGGTTAGGGTTAGGGTTAGGGTTAGTGTTAGAGTTAGGGGTCAGGGATAGTGTTAGGGTTAGGGTCAGGTTTAGGGGTTAGGGGTTAGGGTTACGGTTAGGGTTAGGGGTAGGGTTAGGTGTTGTGGTTGGGGTTGGGGTTAGTGTTAGGGTTACGGTTTAGGGTTAGGGTTAGGGTTAGGTGTTAGGGTTAGGGTTAGGGATGGGCTAAAGGTTAGGGTTAGGGGTTAGGGTTAGGTTTAGGGTTAGGGTTAGGGTTAGGGTTAGGGTTAGGGTTAGGGTTAGGGTTAAGTTTAGGGTTAGGTTAAGGGTTAGGGTTAGTGTTAGTATTTTGGGTTAGGGTTAGTGTTAGGATTCGCGTTAGGTTTAGGTTTTAGGGTTTGTGTCACGTTAGGTTTAGGAGTAAGGGTTAGGGTTAGGGGTTGTGGTTCGGGTTAGAGTTAGGGTTAGGGTTAGGGTTAAGGGTTGGAGATGGTGTTAGGGTTAGGGTTAGGGTTAGGGTTAGGGTTAGGGTTAGGCCTAGGTTTAGGGGTTGGGTTTAGGGTTGGGATTAGGGTTACGGTTCGGTTTAGTTTTAGGGTTAGGGTTAGGGTTAGGGTTAGGGTTAGGTGTAGGGTTAGGGTAAGGGTTAGGTTTAGGGTTAGGGGTAGGTTAGGGTTAGGGTTATGGTTAGGGTTAGGGTTACGGTTAGGGTTAGTGTTAGGATTAGGGTTGGGTTTAGGGTTAGGGTGAGGGTAAGAGTTAGGTTTAGGGGTTTGGGTTAAGGTTAGGGGTTAGGGTTAGTGTTCGGGGTTGAGTTAGGGTTAGGTTTTAGGGTTAGGGTTAGGGTTAGGGTTAGGGTTACGGTTAGGTTTAGGGTTAGGGATACGGTTGGGCTTAAGGTTTGGTTAGGGTTAGGGTTAGGTTTGGGGTTAGGATTAGGGTTAGGGTTAGGGTTAGGGTTAGGGTTAGGGTTAGGGTTAGGGTTAGGGTTAGGGTTAGGGTTAGGTTTCGGTTTAGGGATAGGGTGAGGGTAAGAGTTAGGTTTAGGGGTTAGGTTTAAGGCTGGGGGTTAGTGTTAGGGTTAGGGTTAGGGTTTAGGGTAAGGGTTAGGGTTAGTTTTAGGGATAGGGTTAAGGTTAGGTGTCAGGGTTAGGGTTAGGGGTCAGGGTTAGTGTTACGGTTAGGGTCAGGTTTAGGGGTTAGGGGTCGGGTTATAGTTATGGTTATGGTTAGTGTTAGGGATAGGTTTAGGGTTAGGTGTCAGGGTTAGTGTTAGGTGTCAGGGTTAGTGTTAGGGTTAGGGTCAGGTTTAGGGGCTCGGGGAAAGGTTAGGGTTATGGTTAGGGTTAGGGTTAGGTTTAGGGTTAGGGTTAGGGTAAGGGCTTAGGGTTAGGAGCAGGGTGACCTTAGTGTTAGTGTTAGGGTTAGGTGTCAGGGTTAGGGTTAGGGTGAGGGTTAGGCCTAGGTTTAGGGGTTGGTGTTGGATTTAGGGTTGGGTTTAGGGTTACGGTTGGGTTTAGGTTCAGGTTTATGTAAAGTGTTAGGGTTAGGGTTAGGGTTAAGTTTAGGGTTAGGGTTAGGGTTAGGGTTAGGGTTAGGGTTAGGGATTAGGGTTGGGGTTAGGTTTAGGTTTAGGTTTAGGGTTAGGGTTAGGGTTAGGGTTAGGGTTAGTTTTAGGGATAGGGTTAAGGTTAGGTGTCAGGGTTAGTGTTAGGGGTCAGGGTTAGTGTTAGGGATAGGGTCAGGTTTAGGGGCTCAAGGAAAGGTTAGGGTTATGGTTAGGTTTAGGGTTCGGTTTAGGATTAGGGTTACGGTAAGGGTTAGGTTTAGGGTTATGGTTAGGGGTTTGGGTTAGGTTTAGGGTTTAGTGTTAGGGGTAGTGTTAGGGTTGGGGTTAGGGTTAAGGTTAGTGTTTATTCTTAGGGTTAGGGTTAAGTTTAGGGTTAGGGTTAGAGTAAGGGTTAGGGTTAGGGTTAGGGTTAGGGTTAGGGTTAGGATTACGGTTAGGGTTAGGGTTAGGGTTAGGGGTCAGGGTTAGGGTTAGGGTTAGGGTTAAGGATAGGGTTAGGGTTAGGGTTAGGGTTAGGGTTAGGGTTAGGGTTAGGGTTAGGATTCGGCCTAGGTTTAGGGTTAGGGTTAGGGTTAGGGTTAGGGTTAGGGTTAGGGTTAGGGTTAGGGTTAGGGTTAGTGTTAGGGTTAGGCTTAGGGTTCAGTTTAGGGTTAGCGTTAGTGTTAGTGTAAGGTTTAGGGTTAGGGTTAGGGTTAGGGTTAGGGTTAGGGTTAGGGTTAGGTTTAGGGTTACGGTTGGGGTTAGGGTTAGGGTTAGGGTTAGGGTTAGGGTTAGGGGTTAGGGTTAGGGTTAGCGTTAGGGTTAGGGTTAGGGTTAGGGTTAGGATTAGGGTTAAGTTTAGGGTTAGGGTTAGGGTTAGGGTTAGGGTTAGGGTTAGGGTTAGGGTTAGGATTAGGGTTAGGGTTAGGGTTCGGATTAGGGATGGGGTTACGGTTAGGGTGAGGGTTAGTTTAGGTTTAGATTTAGGGTCAGTGTTTAGGGTTAGGGTTGGGGTT
>JAUMJL010001217.1:265000-270000 GCA_033558185.1 Dromococcyx pavoninus | reverse complement strand
GAGGGAAAGCATTAGAGCTAGCGGTTAGGGTTAAGTTTGGGGGTTTGTGTTAGGTTTAGGGGTTGAGTTAGGGTTAGGGTTTAGGGTTAGGGTTAGGGTTAGGGTTAGGGTTAGGGTTAGGGTTAGGGTTACGGTAAGGGTTAGGTTTAGGGTTATGGTTAGGGGTTTGGGTTAGGTTTAGGGTTTAGGGTTAGGGGTAGGGTTAGGGTTGGGGCTAGGGTTAAGGTTAGTGTTTATTCTTAGGGTTACGGTTAGGGTTAGGGTTAGGGTTAGGGTTAGGGTTAGGGTTAGGGTTAGAGTAAGGGTTAGGGTTAGGGTTAGGGTTAGGGTTAGGATTACGGTTAGGGTTAGGGTTAGGGTTAGGGGTCAGGGTTAGGGTTAGGGTTAGGGTTAAGTTTAGGGTTAGGGTTAGGGTTAGGGTTACGGTAAGGGTTAGGTTTAGGGTTATGGTTAGGGGTTTGGGTTAGGTTTAGGGTTTAGGGTTAGGGGTAGTGTTAGGGTTGGGGTTAGGGTTAAGGTTAGTGTTTATTCTTAGGGTTAGGGTTAAGTTTAGGGTTAGGGTTAGAGTAAGGGTTAGGGTTAGGGTTAGGGTTAGGGTTAGGGTTAGGGTTAGGATTACGGTTAGGGTTAGGGTTAGGGTTAGGGGTCAGGGTTAGGGTTAGGGTTAGGGTTAGGGTTAAGTTTAGGGTTAGGGTTAGGGTTAGGGTTAGGGTTAGGGTTAGGGTTAGGGTTAGTGTTAGTGTTAGGATTACGGTTAGGGTTAGGGTTAGGGTTAGGTGTTAGGGTTAGTGTTAGGGTTAGGGTTAGGGTTAGGGTTAGGGTTGGGGTTAGGGTTAGGGTTACGGTTAGGGATACGATTAGGGCTAGGGTTAGTGTCAGGGGTTAGGGTTAGGGTTAAGTTTTGGTTTTCGGATAAGTGTTAGGGTTTAGGGTTACGGTTATGGGTTAGGGTTCGGGTTAGGGTTTGGGGCTAGGGGTTGTGTTAGGGTTGGTGTTAGGGTTAGGGTTACGGTAAGGGTTAGGTTTAGGGTTATGGTTAGGGGTTTGGGTTAGGTTTAGGGTTTAGGGTTAGGGGTAGTGTTAGGGTTGGGGTTAGGGTTAGGGTTAGTGTTTATTCTTAGGGTTAGGGTTAAGGTTATGGTTAGGGTTAGGTGTCAGCGTTAGTTTTAGGGGTCAGGGTTTGTGTTAGTGTTAGGGTCCGGTTTGGGGGTTAGGTGTTAGGGTAGGGGGTTAGGATTAGTGTTAGTCTTTTGGGTTAGGATTAGGGTTAGGGTTAGGTTTCGGGTTAGGGATAGGGTTAGGGTTAGGCTTAGGGTTAGGGTTAGGGTTAGGGTTAGGGTTATGGTTAGGGTTAGGGTTACGGTTAGGGTTAGGGTTGGGTTTAGGGTTAGGGTTAGGGTTAGGGTTAGGGTTAGGGTTAGGGTTAGGGTTAGGGTTAGGGTCAGGGTTAAGGTTAGGGTTAGGGTTAGTGTCAGGGTTAGGGTTAGGGTTAGGGTTAGGATTAGGGTTAGGGTTAGGGTTAGGGTTAGGTTTAGGGTTAGGGATAGGGTGAGGGAAAGCGTTAGAGCTAGCGGTTAGGGTTAAGTTTGGGGGTTTGTGTTAGGTTTAGGGGTTGAGTTAGGGTTAGGGTTTAGGGTTAGGGTTAGGGTTAGGGTTAGGTTTAGGGTTAGGGTTAGGGTTACGGTAAGGGTTAGGTTTAGGGTTATGGTTAGGGGTTTGGGTTAGGTTTAGGGTTTAGGGTTAGGGGTAGGGTTAGGGTTGGGGCTAGGGTTAAGGTTAGTGTTTATTCTTAGGGTTACGGTTAGGGTTAGGGTTAGGGTTAGGGTTAGGGTTAGGGTTAGAGTAAGGGTTAGGGTTAGGGTTAGGGTTAGGGTTAGGGTTAGGGTTAGGATTACGGTTAGGGTTAGGGTTAGGGTTAGGGGTCAGGGTTAGGGTTAGGGTTAGGGTTAAGTTTAGGGTTAGGGTTAGGGTTAGGGTTACGGTAAGGGTTAGGTTTAGGGTTATGGTTAGGGGTTTGGGTTAGGTTTAGGGTTTAGGGTTAGGGGTAGTGTTAGGGTTGGGGTTAGGGTTAAGGTTAGTGTTTATTCTTAGGTTTAGGGTTAAGTTTAGGGTTAGGGTTAGAGTAAGGGTTAGGGTTAGGGTTAGGGTTAGGGTTAGGGTTAGGATTACGGTTAGGGTTAGGGTTAGGGTTAGGCGTCAGGGTTAGGGTTAGGGTTAGGGTTAGGGTTAAGTTTAGGGTTAGGGTTAGGGTTAGGGTTAGGGTTAGGGTTAGGGTTAGGGTTAGGGTTAGGGTTAGTGTTAGGATTACGGTTAGGGTTAGGGTTAGGGTTAGGTGTTAGGGTTAGTGTTAGGGTTAGGGTTAGGGTTAGGGTTAGGGTTAGGGTTAGGGTTAGGGTTAGGGTTGGGGTTAGGGTTAGGGTTACGGTTAGGGATACGATTAGGGCTAGGGTTAGTGTCAGGGGTTAGGGTTAGGGTTAAGTTTTGGTTTTCGGATAAGGGTTAGGGTTTAGGGTTACGGTTATGGGTTAGGGTTCGGGTTAGGGTTTGGGGCTAGGGGTTGTGTTAGGGTTGGGGTTAGGGTTAGGGTTACGGTAAGGGTTAGGTTTAGGGTTATGGTTAGGGGTTTGGGTTAGGTTTAGGGTTTAGGGTTAGGGGTAGTGTTAGGGTTGGGGTTAGGGTTAGGGTTAGTGTTTATTCTTAGGGTTAGGGTTAAGGTTATGGTTAGGGTTAGGTGTCAGCGTTAGGGTTAGGGGTCAGGGTTAGGGTTAGTGTTAGGGTCCGGTTTGGGGGTTAGGTGTTAGGGTAGGGGGTTAGGATTAGTGTTAGTCTTTTGGGTTAGGATTAGGGTTAGGGTTAGGTTTCGGGTTAGGGATAGGGATAGGGTTAGGGTTAGGGTTAGGGTTAGGGTTAGGGTTAGGGTTAGGGTTATGGTTAGGGTTTGGGTTACGGTTAGGGTTAGGGTTGGGTTTAGGGTTAGGGTTAGGGTTAGGGTTAGGGTTAGGGTCAGGGTTAAGGTTAGGGTTAGGGTTAGTGTCAGGGTTAGGGTTAGGGTTAGGGTTAGGATTAGGGTTAGGGTTAGGGTTAGGTTTAGGGTTAGGAATAGGGTGAGGGAAAGCGTTAGAGCTAGCGGTTAGGGTTAAGTTTGGGGGTTTGTGTTAGGTTTAGGGGTTGAGTTAGGGTTAGGGTTTAGGGTTAGGGTTAGGGTTAGGGTTAGGGTTAGGGTTAGGGTTAGGGTTACGGTAAGGGTTAGGTTTAGGGTTATGGTTAGGGGTTTGGGTTAGGTTTAGGGTTTAGGGTTAGGGGTAGGGTAAGGGTTGGGGCTAGGGTTAAGGTTAGTGTTTATTCTTAGGGTTACGGTTAGGGTTAGGGTTAGGGTTAGGGTTAGGGTTAGGGTTAGAGTAAGGGTTAGGGTTAGGGTTAGGGTTAGGGTTAGGGTTAGGATTACGGTTAGGGTTAGGGTTAGGGTTAGGGGTCAGGGTTAGGGTTAGGGTTAGGGTTAAGTTTAGGGTTAGGGTTAGGGTTAGGGTTAGGTTTACGGTAACGGTTAGGTTTAGGGTTATGGTTAGGGGTTTGGGTTAGGTTTAGGGTTTAGGGTTAGGGGTAGTGTTAGGGTTGGGGTTAGGGTTAAGGTTAGTGTTTATTCTTAGGGTTAGGGTTAAGTTTAGGGTTAGGGTTAGAGTAAGGGTTAGGGTTAGGGTTAGGGTTAGGGTTAGGGTTAGGATTACGGTTAGGGTTAGGGTTAGGGTTAGGTGTCAGGGTTAGGGTTAGGGTTAGGGTTAGGGTTAGGGTTAGGGTTAGGGTTAGGGTTGGGGTTAGGGTTAGGGTTACGGTTAGGGATACAATTAGGACTAGGGTTAGTGTCAGGGGTTAGGGTTAGGGTTACGGTTAGGGATACAATTAGGGCTAGGGTTAGTGTCAGGGGTTAGGGTTAGGGTTAAGTTTTGGTTTTCGGATAAGAGTTAGGGTTTAGGGTTACGGTTATGGGTTAGGGTTCGGGTTAGGGTTTGGGGCTAGGGGTTGTGTTAGGGTTGGGGTTAGGGTTAGGGTTACGGTAAGGGTTAGGTTTAGGGTTATGGTTAGGGGTTTGGGTTAGGTTTAGGGTTTAGGGTTAGGGGTAGTGTTAGGGTTGGTGTTAGGGTTAGGGTTAGTGTTTATTCTTAGGGTTAGGGTTAAGGTTATGGTTAGGGTTAGGTGTCAGCGTTAGTTTTAGGGGTCAGGGTTTGTGTTAGTGTTAGGGTCCGGTTTGGGGGTTAGGTGTTAGGGTAGGGGGTTAGGATTAGTGTTAGTCTTTTGGGTTAGGATTAGGGTTAGGGTTAGGTTTCGGGTTAGGGATAGGGTCGGGGTTAGGGTTAGGGTTAGGGTTAAGTTTAGGGTTAGGGTTAGTGTTAGGGTTAGGGTTAGGGTTAGGGTTAAGTTTAGGGTTAGGGTTAGAGTAAGGGTTAGGGTTAGGGTTAGGGTTAGGGTTAGGATTACGGTTAGGGTTAGGGTTAGGGTTAGGGGTCAGGGTTAGGGTTAGGGTTAGGGTCAGGGTTAGGCTTAAGTTTAGGGTTAGGGTTAGGGTTAGGGTTAGGGTTAGGTTTAAGGTTAGGGTTAGTGTTAGGGTCGGTGTTAGGGTTAGGGTTAGGGTTAGGGTTAGGGTTAGGGTTAAGTTTAGGGTTAGGGTTAGAGTTAGGGTTAGGGTTAGGGTTAGGGTTAGGGTTAGGTGTCAGGGTTAGGGTTAGGGTTAGGGTTAGGGTTAGGGTTAGGGTTAGGGTTAGGGTTACGGTTACGGTTAGGGTTAGGGATACGATTAGGGCTAGGGTTAGTGTCAGGGGTTAGGGTTAGGGTTAAGTTTTGGTTTTCGGATAAGGGTTAGGGTTTAGGGTTACGGTTATGGGTTAGGGTTAGGGTTAGGGTTTGGGGTTAGGGGTAGTGTTAGGGTTGGGGTTAGGGTTAGGGTTACGGTAAGGGTTAGGTTTAGGGTTATGGTTAGGGGTTTGGGTTAGGTTTAGGGTTTAGGG
>JAUMJL010001217.1:252500-260000 GCA_033558185.1 Dromococcyx pavoninus | reverse complement strand
TTTTTCGTTTTCGGGTAATGGTTAGCTTTTAGGATTACGGTTAGGGGTGAGGTTTCGGGTTAGGTTCAGATTTTTTTTAGGGTTAGGGTTAGATTTTGTGTTAGGGTTAGGGTTACGGTTAGGGTTAGGGTTTGGGTTAGGGCTTAGGGTTAGTGTTAGAGTTAGGGTTAGGTTTAGGGTTAGGTTTAGGGTTAGTGTAAGGATTAGGTTTAGGGTTAGGGTTAGCGTTAGGGTCAGATTTAGGGGTTAGGTGTTTGGGGTTAGGGTTAAGGTTAGGTTTAGGGATAGGGTGAGGTTTAGCGTTAGGGTACGATTTAGGGTTAGGGTGAGGGTTAGGTTTAGAGCTGGGGTTAGTGTTAGTGTTTAGGGTTAGGGTTAGGGATAGGGTTAGTGTTAGCGGTAAGATTTAGGGTTAGGGGTTAGGGTTATGGTTGGGGGTTAGGGTTAGGGTTAGGGTTTGCGTTAGGGTTAGGGTTTAGGGTTAGGGATAAGGTTAGGTGTCAGGGTTAGTGTTAGGGGTCAGGGTTAGTGTTAGGGTTAGGGTCATGTTTAGGGGTTAGGGATAGGGTTAGCGTTATGGTTATGGTTAGGGTTAGGGTTAGGGCTTAGGGTTAGGAGTAGGGTGAAGTTAGGGTTAGTGTTAGGCTTAGGTGTTAGGGTTAGGGTTAGGCTTAGGTTTAGGGTTAGTGTTAGGGTTAGGGTGAGGGTTAGTGTTAGAGTTAGGGCTTAGGGTTAGGGTTAGGGTTAGGGTTTAGGGTTAGGGTTAGGGTTAGGTTTAAATTTAGGGTTAGGGTTAGGGTTAGGGTTAGGGTTAGGGTTAGGGTTAGGGTTAGGGTTAGGGTTAGGGTTAGGGTTAGGGTTAGGGTTAGGGTTAGGTTTAGGGTGAGGGTTAGGGTTAGGGTCGGTGTTAGGGTTAGGGTTAGGGTTAGGGTTAGGGTTAAGTTTAGGTTTAGGGTTAGGGTTAGGGTTAAGTTTAGGGTTAGGGTTAGAGTTAGGGTTAGGGTTAGGGTTAGGGTTAGGGTTAGGTGTCAGGGTTAGGGTTAGGGTTAGGGTTAGGGTTAGGGTTAGGGTTAGGGTTACGGTTACGGTTAGGGTTAGGGATACGATTAGGGCTAGGGTTAGTGTCAGGGGTTAGGGTTAGGGTTAAGTTTTGGTTTTCGGATAAGGGTTAGGGTTTAGGGTTACGGTTATGGGTTAGGGTTCGGGTTAGGGTTTGGGGTTAGGGGTAGTGTTACGGTTGGGGTTAGGGTTAGGGTTACGGTAAGGGTTAGGTTTAGGGTTATGGTTAGGGGTTTGGGTTAGGTTTAGGGTTTAGGGTTAGGGGTAGTGTTAGGGTTGGGTTTAGGGTTAGGGTTAGTGTTTATTCTTAGGGTTAGGGTTAAGGTTATGGTTAGGGTTAGGTGTCAGCGTTAGTGTTAGGGGTCAGCGTTTGTGTTAGTGTTAGGGTCCGGTTTGGGGGTTAGGGGTTACGGTAGGGGGTTAGGATTAGTGTTAGTCTTTTGGGTTAGGATTAGGGTTAGGGTTAGGTTTTGGGTTAGGGATAGGGATAGGGTTAGGGTTAGGCTTATGTGTAAGAGTTACTTTTAGCGGGTTAGGGTTAGGGTTAGGGGGTTAGGGTTAGGGTTAGGGTTAGGGTTAGGGTTACGGTTAGGGTTAGGGTTAGGGTTAGGGTTAGGGTTAGGGTTAGGGTTAGGGTTAGGGTGAGTTTAAGGTTAGGGTCAGGGTTAGGGTTAGGGTTAGGCTTTAGGGTTAGAGTTAGGGTTAGGATTCGTTTTAGGGTTACGTTTTCAGGTTAGGTTTAGGGTTAGGCTTAGGTTAAAGGGTTGGGGTTGGGGTTAGGGTTACGGTTAGAGTTAGATTTAGGGTTTAAGGTTAGGGTTAGTGTTAGGGTTTAGGGTTGTGTTTAGGGTTAGGGTTAGCGTTAGGGTCAGATTTAGGGGTTAGGTGTTTGGGGTTAGGGTTAAGGTTAGGTTTAGGGATAGGGTGAGGTTTAGCGTTAGGGTACGATTTAGGGTTAGGGTGAGGGTTAGGTTTAGAGCTGGGGTTAGTGTTAGTGTTTAGGGTTAGGGTTAGGGATAGGGTTAGTGTTAGCGGTAAGATTTAGGGTTAGGGGTTAGGGTTATGGTTGGGGGTTAGGGTTAGGGTTAGGGTTTGCGTTAGGGTTAGGGTTTAGGGTTAGGGATAAGGTTAGGTGTCAGGGTTAGTGTTAGGGGTCAGGGTTAGTGTTAGGGTTAGGGTCATGTTTAGGGGTTAGGGATAGGGTTAGCGTTATGGTTATGGTTAGGGTTAGGGCTTAGGGTTAGGAGTAGGGTGAAGTTAGGGTTAGTGTTAGGCTTAGGTGTTAGGGTTAGGGTTAGGCTTAGGTTTAGGGTTAGTGTTAGGGTTAGGGTGAGGGTTAGTGTTAGAGTTAGGGCTTAGGGTTAGGGTTAGGGTTAGGGTTTAGGGTTAGGGTTAGGGTTAGGTTTAAATTTAGGGTTAGGGTTAGGGTTAGGGTTAGGGTTAGGGTTAGGGTTAGGGTTAGGGTTAGGGTTAGGTTTAGGGTGAGTGTTAGGGTTAGGGTCGGTGTTAGGGTTAGGGTTAGGGTTAGGGTTAGGGTTAAGTTTAGGGTTAGGGTTAGGGTTAGGGTTAAGTTTAGGGTTAGGGTTAGAGTTAGGGTTAGGGTTAGGGTTAGGGTTAGGGTTAGGTGTCAGGGTTAGGGTTAGGGTTAGGGTTAGGGTTAGGGTTAGGGTTACGGTTACGGTTAGGGTTAGGGATACGATTAGGGCTAGGGTTAGTGTCAGGGGTTAGGGTTAGGGTTAAGTTTTGGTTTTCGGATAAGGGTTAGGGTTTAGGGTTACGGTTATGGGTTAGGGTTAGGGTTTGGGGTTAGGGGTAGTGTTAGGGTTGGGGTTAGGGTTAGGGTTACGGTAAGGGTTAGGTTTAGGGTTATGGTTAGGGGTTTGGGTTAGGTTTAGGGTTTAGGGTTAGGGGTAGTGTTAGGGTTGGGTTTAGGGTTAGGGTTAGTGTTTATTCTTAGGGTTAGGGTTAAGGTTATGGTTAGGGTTAGGTGTCAGCGTTAGTGTTAGGGGTCAGCGTTTGTGTTAGTGTTAGGGACCGGTTTGGGGGTTAGGGGTTAGGGTAGGGGGTTAGGATTAGTGTTAGTCTTTTGGGTTAGGATTAGGGTTAGGGTTAGGTTTCGGGTTAGGGATAGGCATAGGGTTAGGGTTAGGCTTATGTGTAAGAGTTACTTTTAGCGGGTTAGGGTTAGGGTTAGGGGGTTAGGGTTAGGGTTAGGGTTACGGTTATGGTTAGGGTTAGGGTTAGGGTTAGGGTCAGGGTTAGGGTTAGGGTTAGGGTTAGGGTTAGGGTTAGGGTTAGGGTTAGGGTGAGTTTAAGGTTAGGGTCAGGGTTAGGGTTAGGGTTAGGCTTTAGGGTTAGAGTTAGGGTTAGGATTCGTTTTAGGGTTACGTTTTCAGGTTAGGTTTAGTGTTAGGCTTAGGTTAAAGGGTTGGGGTTGGGGTTAGGGTTACGGTTAGAGTTAGATTTAGGGTTTAGGGTTAGGCTTAGTGTTAGGGTTTAGGGTTGTGTTTAGGGTTGGGATTATGGTTAGGGCTGGGTTAGGGTTAGGGTTAGGGTTAGGGTTAGGGTTAGGGTTAGGGTTGGTCTTAAGGTTTGATTTAGGGTTAGGGTAAGGTGTTAGGGTTAGTGTTAGTCTTTTGGGTTAGGGTTAGGATTAGTATTCAGGTTAATGTTAGGTTTTAGGGTTAGGGTTAGAGTTAGGGTCAGGTTTAGGGGATAGGGGTTAGAGTTTAGGGCTAGGGTTAGGTTTAGGAGTAGTGTGAGGTTAGGGTTAGTTTTAGGTTTACGTGTTAGGTTTAGGGTTCGGTTTAGGGCTAGGGTTAGGTTTAGGATTAGGTTACGGGTTAGTGTTAGGGTTAGGGTTAGGGTTGGGTTTAGGGTTAGGGTTAGTGTTAGTGTTAGGGTTAGGTTTAGTGTTAGGTTTAGGTTTATGGTTAGGGTTAGTGTTAGGTTTAGGTTTAGGCCTAGGTTTGGGGTTGGGTTTGCGTTTAGTGTTGAGTTTAGGGTTAGGGTTGGGTTTAGGATTAGGGTTAGGGTTAGGGTCTAGGGTTAGGGTTAGGGTTAGGGTTGGGGTTAGGGTTAGGGTGAGGGTAAGAGTTAGAGTTAGGGTTTAGGGTTAAGGTTGGGGGTTAGGGATAGGGTTCGGGGTTTAGTTAGGGTTAGGGTTAGGGTTAGGCTTAGGGTTAGGTGTAGGGGTTGAGGTTAGGGTTAGTGTTAGGCTTAGGGTTAGGTGTTAGGGTTAGTGTTAGTGTTAGGGTTAGGTTTAGGGTTAGGGTTAAGGTTAGTTTTAAGGTTGGGCTTAAGGTTGGGTTAGGGTTAGGGTTAGGGTTAGGGTTAGGGATAAGTTTAGGGTTAGGGTTTGGGTTAGGGTCAGGTTTAGGGGTTAGGGGTTAGGGGTAAAGGGTTAGGGTTATGTTTAGGGATAGGGTGAGCTTCAGCGTTAGGCTTAGGGTTAGGGTTAGGGTGAGGGTTAGGTTTAGAGTTAGGGTTAGTGTCAGTGTTTAGGGTTAGGGTTAGGGTTAGGGTTATCGGTAAGGTTTAGGCTTAGGTTTAGGGTTAGGTTTAGGGTTAGGTTACGTTTAGGGTTAGAGGTTGTGGTTGGGGTTAGGTTTAGGGTTTAGGGTTAGGGTTAGGTTTAGTTTAGGGTTAGGGTTAGGGTTTGGGTTAGGGTTGGGCTTAAGGTTTGATTTAGGGTTAGGGTAAGGTGTTAGGGTTAGTGTTAGTCTTTTGGGTTAGGGTTAGGGTTAGTATTCGGGTTAATGTTAGGGTTAGGGTTAGGGTTAGGGATAGGGTGAGGGTAAGAGTTAGGGTTATGGGTTAGGGTTAAGGTTGGGGGTTACTGTTAGGGTTAGAGGTTGAGTTAGGGTTAGTGTTTAGGGTAAGGTTTAGGGTTAGTTTTAGGGTTAGGGTTAAGGTTAGGTGTCAGGGTTAGGGTTAGGGGTCAGGGTTAGTGTTAGGGATAGGGTCAGGTTTAGGGGTTCGGGGAAGTGTTAGGGTTATGGTTAGGGTTAGGGTTAGGGTTAGGGTTAGGGTCAGGGCTTAGGGTTAGGAGTAGGATGAAGTTAGGGTTAGTGTTAGAGTTAGGTGTTAGGGTTAGGGTTAGGGCTAGGGTTAGGGTTAGGGTTAGGGTTAGGGTTAGGGTTAGGTTTAGGGTTAGGGTTAGGAGTAGTGATTGAGGTTAGGGTTAGTGTTAGGCTTAGGGTTAGGGTTAGGGTTAGGGTTAGGGTTTGGCTTAGGGGTTAGGTTTAGGGTTAGGGATAGGGTTAGGGTTAGAGGTTAGAGTTAGTATTGGGGGTTAGGGTTAGGGTTAGGGGGTTAGGGTTAGGGGGTCAGGGTTAGTATTTTTTTTTCGTTTTCGGGTAATGGTTAGCTTTTAGGATTACGGTTAGGGGTGAGGTTTCGGGTTAGGTTCAGATTTTTCTTAGGGTTAGGGTTAGATTTTGTGTTAGGGTTAGGGTTACGGTTAGGGTTAGGGTTTGGGTTAGGTCTTAGGGTTAGTGTTAGAGTTAGGGTTAGGTTTAGGGTTAGGTTTAGGGTTAGTGTAAGGATTAGGTTTAGGGTTAGGGTTAGCGTTAGGGTCAGATTTAGGGGTTAGGTGTTTGGGGTTAGGGTTAAGGTTAGGTTTAGGGATAGGGTGAGGTTTAGCGTTAGGGTACGATTTAGGGTTAGGGTGAGGGTTAGGTTTAGAGCTGGGGTTAGTGTTAGTGTTTAGGGTTAGGGTTAGGGATAGGGTTAGTGTTAGCGGTAAGATTTAGGGTTAGGGGTTAGGGTTATGGTTGGGGGTTAGGGTTAGGGTTAGGGTTTGCGTTAGGGTTAGGGTTTAGGGTTAGGGATAAGGTTAGGTGTCAGGGTTAGTGTTAGGGGTCAGGGTTAGTGTTAGGGTTAGGGTCATGTTTAGGGGTTAGGGATAGGGTTAGCGTTATGGTTATGGTTAGGGTTAGGGTTAGGGCTTAGGGTTAGGAGTAGGGTGAAGTTAGGGTTAGTGTTAGGCTTAGGTGTTAGGGTTAGGGTTAGGCTTAGGTTTAGGGTTAGTGTTAGGGTTAGGGTGAGGGTTAGTGTTAGAGTTAGGGCTTAGGGTTAGGGTTAGGGTTAGGGTTTAGGGTTAGGGTTAGGGTTAGGTTTAAATTTAGGGTTAGGGTTAGGGTTAGGGTTAGGGTTAGGGTTAGGGTTAGGGTTAGGGTTAGGTTTAGGGTGAGGGTTAGGGTTAGGGTTAGGGTTAGGGTTGGGGTTAGGGTTAGGGTGAGGGTAAGAGTTAGGGTTAGGGTTAGGGTTTGGGGTTGGGTTTAGAGTTATGGTTAGTGTTGCGGTTAGGGTTTAGGGTTAGGGTTAGTGTTAGTGTTTAGGGTTGGGATTAGGATTAGGGTTAGGGTTAGGGTTAGGGTTAGGGTTAGGTTTAGGGGTTAGGGGTTATGGGTTAGTGTTAGGGTTAGGTTTAGGGATAGGGTGAGGTTCAGCGTTAGGCTTAGGGTTAGTGTTCGGGTGAGGGTTAGGTTTAGAGTTAGGGTTAGTGTCAGTGTTTAGGGTTAGGGTTAGGGTTAGGGGTAGCAGTAAGGTTTAGGCTTAGGGTTAGGGTTAGGGTTAGCGTTACGTTTGGGGTTAGTGGTTGGGGTTGGGGTTAGGGTTAGGGTTAGGTTTGGTTTAGGGTTAGGTTTAGGGTTTGGGTTAGGGTTGGGCTTAAGTTTTGATTTAGGGTTAGGGTTAGGTGATAGGGTTAGTGTTAGTCTTTTGGGTTAGGGTTAGGGTTAGTATTCGGGTTAATGTTAGGTTTTAGGGTTAGGGTTAGGGTTAGGGTCAGGTTTAGGGGTTAGGGGTTAGGGTTTAGGGATAGGGTTGCATTTAGGGTTAGGGTTAGGGTTAGGGTTAGGGTTAGGGTTAGGGTTAGGGTTAGGGTTGGGGTTAGGGTTAGGGTTAGGGTTAGGGTTGGGGTTAGGGTTAGGGTGAGGGTAAGAGTTAGAGTTAGGGGTTAGGGTTAAGGTTGGGTGTTAGGGATAGGGTTCGGGGTTGAGTTAGGGTTAGGGTTTAGGGTTCGGGTTAGGGTTAGGGTTAGGTGTAGGGGTTGAGGTTAGGGTTAGTGTTAGGCTTAGGGTTAGGGGATAGGGTTAGGGTTAGGGTTAGGGTTAGGGTTAGGGTTAGGGTTGGGATTAGGATTAGTGTTAGGGTTAGGGTTAGGGTTAGGGTTAGGGTTAGGGTTAGGGTTAGGGTTAGGGTGAGGGTAAGAGTTAGGGTTAGGGGTTAGGGGTTAGGGTTAAGGTTGGTGGTTAGGGTTAGGGTTAGGGGTTGCGTTAGGTTTAGGTTTTAGGGTAAGGGTTAGGGTTAGGGATAGGGTGAGGGTAAGAGTTAGGGTTATGTGTTAGGGTTAGGGTTAGGGTTAGGGTTACGGTTAGGGTTAGGATTAGGGTTAGGGTTAGGGTTAGGGTTAGGGTTAGTGTTACGGTTACGGTT
>JAUMJL010001217.1:230000-245000 GCA_033558185.1 Dromococcyx pavoninus | reverse complement strand
TGAGTTAGGGTTAGGGTTTAGGGTAAGGCTTAGGGTTAGTTTTAGGGTTAAGGTTAAGGTTAGGTGTCAGGGTTAGTGTTAGGGGCAGGGTTAGTTTCAGGGTTAGGGTCAGGTTTAGGGGTTAGGGGTAGGGTTAGGGTTATGGTTATGGTAAGTGTTAGGGTCAGGGCTTAGGTTTAGGTGTAGCGTGAATTTAGGGTTAGTATTAGGGTTAGGGTTAGGACTTAGGTTTACGGTTAGTGTTAGGGTTTAGGGTTAGGGTTAGGGTTAGAGTTAGGGTTAAGTTTAGGGTTAGGTTAGGGTTAGGGTTAGGGTTAGGTTTAGGTTTAGGGTTAGGGTTTGGGTTAGGTTTAGATTTAGGGTTAAGGTTTAGGGTTAGGGTTAGGGTTAGGATTAGTGTTGGGGTTAGGGTTTGGGTTAGGGCTGGGTTTAGGGCTAGGGTTAGGTATAGGTTTAGGGTTCGGTTTAGGGGTTGGGGTTGGGGTTAGGGTTAGGGATAGGGTTCAGGGTTAGGGTTGGGGTTAGTGTTAGGGTTAGGGTTAGGGTTAGGGTTAGGGTTAGGGTTACGGTTAGGGTTAGCGTTAGGGTTAGAGTTAGAATTTGGTTTAGGGTCAGGTTTAGGGGTTAGGTGTTAGGGGTTAGGGTTAAGGTTAGGTTTAGGAATAGGGTGAGGTTCAGCGTTAGGGTCAGGTTTAGGGTTAGGGTGAGGTTTAGGTTTAGAGCTGGGGTTAGTGTTAGTGTTTAGGGTTAGGGTTAGGGTTAGGGTTAGCTGTAAGAGTTAGGGTTAGGGCTTATGGTTATGGTTGGGGGTTGGGGTTAGGGTTAGGGGTTGCGTTAGGGTTAGGGTTTAGGGTATGGTTTAGTGTTAGAGTTAGGATTAGGGTTTAGGGTTAGGGTTTAGGGTTAGGGTTGGGGTTAAGGTTAGGATTAGGGTTAGGGTTAGGTTTAGGGTTAGGGTTAGGATTGGGGTTAGGGTTAGGTTTACGGTTAAGGATAAGGTGAGGGTAAGAGTTAGGGTTATGGGTTAGGGTTAAGGTTTGGGGTTAGTGTTAGGGTTAGAGTTTGAGTTAGGGTTAGGGTTTAGGGTAAGGGTTAGGGTTAGTTTTAGGGTTAGGGTTAAGGTTAGGTGTCAGGGTTAGGGTTAGGGTTAGGGTTAGGGTTAGGGTTAGGGTTAGGGTTAGGGTTAGGGTTAGGATTAGGGTTGGGATTCGTGTTAGGGTTAGGGCTGGGTTTAGGGCTAGGGTTAGGGATAGGTTTAGGGTTAGGTTTAGGGGTTGGGGTTGGGGTTAGGGTTAGGGTTAGGGTTTAGTGTTAGGGTTAGGGTTAGGGAAAGGGTTACGGTTAGGGTTAGGGTTAGGGTTAGGGTCAGGTTTAGGGGTTAGGTGTTAGGGTTAAGGTTAGGTTTAGGAATAGGGTGAGGTTCAGCGTTAGGTTTAGGTTTAGGGTTCGGGTGAGGGTTAGGATTAGAGCTTGGGTTAGTGTTAGTGATTAGGGTTAGGGTTAGGGTTAGGGCTAGCGGTAAGAGTTAGGGTTAGGGGTTAGGGTTATGGTTGGGGGTTGGGGTTAGGGTTAGGGGTTGCGATAGGGTTAGGGTTTAGGGTAAGGTTTACGGTTAGAGTTAGGGTCAGGGTTTAGGGTTAGGTTTGGGGTTAAGGTTAGGTTTAGGGTTAGGGTTAGGGTTAGGTTTACGGTTAGGGTTAGGGTTACGTTTAGGGTTAGGGTTATGGTTAGGGTTAGGGTTAGGGTTAGGGTTAGGGTTAGCGTTAGGGTTAGTTTTAGCGTTAGGGTTAAGGTTAGGTGTCAGGGTTAGGGTTAGGGGTGCGGGTTAGTGTTAGGGTTAGGGTCAGTTTAAGGATTCGGGGTAGGGTTATAATTATGGTTAGGGTTAGGGTTAGGGATAGGGTTAGGGTTACGTGTCAGGGTTAGTGTTAGGGGTCAAGGATAGTATTAGGGTTAGGGTCAGTTTTAGGGGTTCGGGGAAGTGTTAGGGTCATGGTTAGGGTTAGGGTTAGGATTAGGTTTAGAGTTAGGGTTAGAGTTAGGGTCAGGGCTTAGGGTTAGGAGTAGGATGAAGTTAGGGTTAGTGTTAGGGTTAGGTGTTAGGGTTAGGGTTAGGGCTAGGGTTAGGGTTAGGGTTAGGGTTAGGGTTAGGGTTAGGGTTAGGGTTAGGGTTAGGGTTAGGGTGAGGGCTAGTGTTAGGTTTAGGGTTAGGCCTAGATTTAAGGGTTGGGTTTAGGGTTAGGGTTGGTTTTAGGGTTAGGGTTAGGGTTAGGGTTAGGGTTAGGGTAAGGGTTAGGTGTTAGGGTTAGGGTTAGGGTTATGGTTAGCGTTAGGGTTAGGGTTAGGGTTAGGGTTAGGGTTAGGGTTAGGGTTAGGGATAGGGTTAGGGTTAGGGTTGGGGTTAGGATTAGGGTTGGGGTTAGGGTTAGGGTTAGGGATAGGGTTAGGTGTAGGGGTTGAGGTTAGGGTTAGTGTTAGGCTTAGGGTTAGGGGTTAGGGTTAGGGTTAAGGTTGTGCTTAAGGGTGGGTTAGGGTTAGGGCTCGCGTTAGGGTTAGGGTTAAGGTAAGGGTTAGCGTTAAGTTTAGGGTGAGGGTTAGTGTTAGGTTTACGGTTAGGCCTAGGTTTAGGAGTTGGGGTTGGGTTTAGGGTTGGGTTTCGGGTTAGGGTTGGGTTTAGGTTAAGGATTAGGGTTAGTGTTAGGGTTAGTGTTAGGGTTAGGGTTAGGTGTAGGGTTAGGTTAAAGGTTAGGTTTAGGGTTATTGTAAGGATTAGGTTTAGGGTTAGGGTTAGCGTTAGGGTCAGGTTTAGGGTTTAGGTGTTAGGGGTTAGGGTTAAGGTTAGGTTTAGGATTAGGGTGAGGTTCATCGTTAGGGTCAGGTTTAGGGTTAGGGTGAGGGTTAGGTTTAGAGCTGGGGTTAGTGTTAGTGTTTAGGGTTAGCTGTAAGAGTTAGGGTTAGGGCTTATGGTTATGGTTGGGGGTTGGGGTTAGGGTTAGGGGTTGCGTTAGGGTTAGGGTTTAGGGTAAGGTTTAGGGTTAGAGTTAGGATTAGGGTTTAGGGTTAGGGTTTAGGGTTAGGGTTGGGGTTAAGGTTAGGATTAGGGTTAGGGTTAGGTTTAGGGATAGGGTTAGGATTAGGGTTAGGGTTAGGATTACGGTTAAGGATAGGGTGAGGGTAAGAGTTAGGGTTATGGGTTAGGGTTAAGGTTGGGGGTTAGTGTTAGGGTTAGAGTTTGAGTTAGGGTTAGGGTTTAGGGTAAGGGTTAGGGTTAGTTTTAGGGTTAGGGTTAAGGTTAGGTGTCAGGGTTAGGGTTAGGGTTAGGGTTAGGGTTAGGGTTAGGGTTAGGGTTAGGGTTGGGGTTAGGATTAGTTTTAGGGTTAGGGTTAGGGTTAGGGTTAGGGTTAGGGTTAGGGTTAGGGTTAGGTTGAGGGTGAGGGTTAGGGTTATGTTTAGGGTTAGGCCTAGGTTTAGGGGTTGGGGTTGGGTTTAGGGTTGGGTTTAGGGTTAGGGTTGGGTTTAGGGTTAGGGTTAGGGTTAGGGTTAGGGATAGGGTTAGTGTTAGGGTTAGGGTTAGGGTTAGGGATAGGGTTAGGGTTAGGGTTAGGGTTAGGGTTAGGGTTAGGGTTAGGGTTAGGGTTTGGGATAGGGTTAGGGATAGGTGTAGGGTTAGGGTAAGGGTTAGGTTTAGGATTAGGGTTAGGGTTAGGTTTAAGTTTAGGCCTAGGTTAGGGTTAGGGTTAGCGTTAGGGTTAGGGTTAGGGTTAGGGTTAGGGTTAGGGATAGGTTTAGGGTTAGGTTTAGGGGTTGGGGTTGGGGTTAGTGTTAGGGTTAGGGTTTAGTGTTAGGGTTAGGGAAAGGGTTAGGGTTAGGGTTAGGGTTAGGGGTAGGGTTAGGGTTAGGGTTAGGGTTAGGGTTATGGTTAGGTTGAGGGTGAGGGTTAGTGTTATGTTTAGGGTTAGGCCTAGGTTTAGGGGTTGGGGTTGGGTTTAGGGTTGGCTTTAGGTTTAGGGTTAGGGTCAGGTTTAGGGGTTAGGTGTTAGGGTTAAGGTTAGGTTTAGGAATAGGTTGAGGTTCAGCGTTAGGTTTAGGTTTAGGGTTAGGGTGAGGGTTAGGATTAGAGCTGGGGTTAGTGTTAGTGATTAGGGTTAGAGTTAGAGTTAGGGCTAGCGGTAAGAGTTAGGGTTAGGGTTTAGGGTTATGGTTGGGGGTTGGGGTTAGGGTTAGGGGTTGCGTTAGGGTTAGGGTTTAGGGTAAGATTTAGGGTTAGAGTTAGGATTAGGGTTTAGGGTTAGGGTTTAGGGTTAGGGTTGGGGTTAAGGTTAGGATTAGGGTTAGGGTTAGGTTTAGGGTTAGGGTTAGGATGAGGGTTAGGGATAGGATTACGGTTAAGGATAGGGTGAGGGTAAGAGTTAGGGTTATGGGTTAGGGTTAAGGTTGGGGGTTAGTGTTAGGGTTAGAGTTTGAGTTAGGGTTAGGGTTTAGGGTAAGTGTTAGGGTTAGTTTTAGGGTTAGGGTTAAGGTTAGGTGTCAGGGTTAGGGTTAGGGTTAGCGTTAGGGTTAGGTTTAGGGTTAGGGTTAGGGTTAGGGTTAGGGTTAGGGTTAGGGATAGGGTTAGGGATAGGTGTAGGGTTAGGGTAAGGGTTAGGTTTAGGATTAGGGTTAGGGTTAGGTTTAAGTTTAGGCCTAGGTTAGGGTTAGGGTTAGCGTTAGGGTTAGGGTTAGGGTTAGGGATAGGGTTAGGATTAGGGTTGGGATTAGTGTTAGGGTTAGGGCTGGGTTTAGGGCTAGGGTTAGGGATAGGTTTAGGGTTAGGTTTAGGGGTTGGGGTTAGTGTTAGGGTTAGGGTTTAGTGTTAGGGTTAGGGAAAGGGTTACGGTTAGGGTTAGGGTTAGGGTTAGGGTTAGGGTTAGGGTTAGGGTTAGGGTTAGGGTTAGGGTTAGGGTTAGGTTGAGGGTGAGGGTTAGTGTTATGTTTAGGGTTAGGCCTAGGTTTAGGGGTTGGGGTTGGGTTTAGGGATGGGTTTAGGGTTAGGCTTAGTGTTAGGGTTAGGGTTAGGGATAGGGTTAGGGTTAGGGTTAGGGTTAGGGTTAGTTTTAGGGTTAGGGTTAAGGTTAGGTGTCAGGGTTAGGGTTAGGGTTACGTTTAGGGTTAGGGTTAGGATTAGGGTTGGGGTTAGGATTAGTTTTAGGGTTAGGGTTAGGGTTAGGGTTAGGTTGAGGGTGAGGGTTAGGGTTATGTTTAGGGTTAGGCCTAGGTTTAGGGGTTGGGGTTGGGTTTAGGGTTGGGTTTAGGGTTAGGGTTGGGTTTAGGGTTAGGGTTAGGGTTAGGGTTAGGGATAGGGTTAGTGTTAGGGTTAGGGTTAGGGTTAGGGATAGGGTTAGGGTTAGGGTTAGGGTTAGGGTTAGGGTTTGGGATAGGGTTAGGGATAGGTGTAGGGTTAGGTTAAGGGTTAGGTTTAGGATTAGGGTTAGGGTTAGGTTTAAGTTTAGGTCTAGGTTAGGGTTAGGGTTAGCGTTAGGGTTAGGGTTAGGGTTAGGGTTAGGGATAGGTTTAGGGTTAGGTTTAGGGGTTGGGGTTGGGGTTAGTGTTAGGGTTAGGGTTTAATGTTAGGGTTAGGGAAAGGGTTAGGGTTAGGGTTAGGGTTAGGGTTAGGGTTAGGGTTAGGGTTATGGTTAGGTTGAGGGTGAGGGTTAGTGTTATGTTTAGGGTTAGGCCTAGGTTTAGGGGTTGGGGTTGGGTTTAGGGTTGGCTTTAGGTTTAGGGTTAGGGTCAGGTTTAGGGGTTAGGTGTTAGGGTTAAGGTTAGGTTTAGGAATAGGTTGAGGTTCAGCGTTAGGTTTAGGTTTAGGGTTAGGGTGAGGGTTAGGATTAGAGCTGGGGTTAGTGTTAGTGATTAGGGTTAGAGTTAGAGTTAGGGCTAGCGGTAAGAGTTAGGGTTAGGGTTTAGGGTTATGGTTGGGGGATGGGGTTAGGGTTAGGGGTTGCGTTAGGGTTAGGGTTTAGGGTAAGATTTAGGGTTAGAGTTAGGATTAGGGTTTAGGGTTAGGGTTTAGGGTTAGGGTTGGGGTTAAGGTTAGGATTAGGGTTAGGGTTAGGTTTAGGGTTAGGGTTAGGATTAGAGTTAGGGATAGGATTACGGTTAAGGATAGGGTGAGGGTAAGAGTTAGGGTTATGGGTTAGGGTTAAGGTTGGGGGTTAGTGTTAGGGTTAGAGTTTGAGTTAGGGTTAGGGTTTAGGGTAAGTGTTAGGGTTAGTTTTAGGGTTAGGGTTAAGGTTAGGTGTCAGGGTTAGGGTTAGGGTTAGCGTTAGGGTTAGGTTTAGGGTTAGGGTTAGGGTTAGGGTTAGGATTAGGGTTAGGGATAGGGTTAGGGATAGGTGTAGGGTTAGGGTAAGGGTTAGGTTTAGGATTAGGGTTAGGGTTAGGTTTAAGTTTAGGCCTAGGTTAGGGTTAGGGTTAGCGTTAGGGTTAGGGTTAGGGTTAGGGATAGGGTTAGGATTAGGGTTGGGATTAGTGTTAGGGTTAGGGCTGGGTTTAGGGCTAGGGTTAGGGATAGGTTTAGGGTTAGGTTTAGGGGTTGGGGTTAGTGTTAGGGTTAGGGTTTAGTGTTAGGGTTAGGGAAAGGGTTACGGTTAGGGTTAGGGTTAGGGTTAGGGTTAGGGTTAGGGTTAGGGTTAGGGTTAGGGTTAGGTTGAGGGTGAGGGTTAGTGTTATGTTTAGGGTTAGGCCTAGGTTTAGGGGTTGGGGTTGGGTTTAGGGTTGGGTTTAGGGTTAGGGTTGGGTTTAGGGTTAGGCTTAGTGTTAGGGTTAGGGTTAGGGATAGGGTTAGGGTTAGGGTTAGTGTTAGGGTTAGTTTTAGGGTTAGGGTTAAGGTTAGGTGTCAGGGTTAGGGTTAGGGTTACGTTTAGGGTTAGGGTTAGGGTTAGGGTTGGGGTTAGGATTAGTTTTAGGGTTAGGGTTAGGGTTAGGGTTAGGGTTAGGGTTAGGGTTAGGGTTAGGGTTAGGTTGAGGGTGAGGGTTAGGGTTATGTTTAGGGTTAGGCCTAGGTTTAATGGTTGGGGTTGGGTTTAGGGTTGGGTTTAGGGTTAGGGTTGGGTTTAGGGTTAGGGTTAGGGTTAGGGTTAGGGTTAGGGATAGGGTTAGTGTTAGGGTTAGGGTTAGGGTTAGGGATAGGGTTAGGGTTAGGGTTAGGGTTAGGGTTAGGGTTAGGGTTTGGGATAGGGTTAGGGATAGGTGTAGGGTTAGGTTAAGGGTTAGGTTTAGGATTAGGGTTAGGGTTAGGTTTAAGTTTAGGCCTAGGTTAGGGTTAGGGTTAGCGTTAGGGTTAGGGTTAGGGTTAGGGTTAGGGATAGGTTTAGGGTTAGGTTTAGGGGTTGGGGTTGGGGTTAGTGTTAGGGTTAGGGTTTAGTGTTAGGGTTAGGGAAAGGGTTAGGGTTAGGGTTAGGGTTAGGGTTATGGTTAGGTTGAGGGTGAGGGTTAGTGTTATGTTTAGGGTTAGTCCTAGGTTTAGGGGTTGGGGTTGGGTTTAGGGTTGGCTTTAGGTTTAGGGTTAGGGTCAGGTTTAGGGGTTAGGTGTTAGGGTTAAGGTTAGGTTTAGGAATAGGTTGAGGTTCAGCGTTAGGTTTAGGTTTAGGATTAGGGTGAGGGTTAGGATTAGAGCTGGGGTTAGTGTTAGTGATTAGGGTTAGAGTTAGAGTTAGGGCTAGCGGTAAGAGTTAGGGTTAGGGTTTAGGGTTATGGTTGGGGGATGGGGTTAGGGTTAGGGGTTGCGTTAGGGTTAGGGTTTAGGGTAAGATTTAGGGTTAGAGTTAGGATTAGGGTTTAGGGTTAGGGTTTAGGGTTAGGGTTGGGGTTAAGGTTAGGATTAGGGTTAGGGTTAGGTTTAGGGTTAGGGTTAGGGTTAGGGTTAGGGTTAGGGTTAGGGATAGGGTTAGGGATAGGTGTAGGGTTAGGGTAAGGGTTAGGTTTAGGATTAGGGTTAGGGTTAGGTTTAAGTTTAGGCCTAGGTTAGGGTTAGGGTTAGCGTTAGGGTTAGGGTTAGGGTTAGGGATAGGGTTAGGATTAGGGTTGGGATTAGTGTTAGGGTTAGGGCTGGGTTTAGGGCTAGGGTTAGGGATAGGTTTAGGGTTAGGTTTAGGGGTTGGGGTTAGTGTTAGGGTTAGGGTTTAGTGTTAGGGTTAGGGAAAGGGTTAGGGTTAGGGTTAGGGTTAGGGTTAGGGTTAGGGTTAGGGTTAGGGTTAGGGTTAGGGTTAGGTTGAGGGTGAGGGTTAGTGTTATGTTTAGGGTTAGGCCTAGGTTTAGGGGTTGGGGTTGGGTTTAGGGTTGGGTTTAGGGTTAGGGTTGGGTTTAGGGTTAGGGTTAGGGTTAGGGTTAGGGATAGGGTTAGTGTTAGGGTTAGGGTTAGGGTTAGGGATAGGGTTAGGGTTAGGGTTAGGGTTAGGGTTAGGGTTTGGGATAGGGTTAGGGATAGGTGTAGGGTTAGGTTAAGGGTTAGGTTTAGGATTAGGGTTAGGGTTAGGTTTAAGTTTAGGTCTAGGTTAGGGTTAGGGTTAGCGTTAGGGTTAGGGTTAGGGTTAGGGTTAGGGATAGGTTTAGGGTTAGGTTTAGGGGTTGGGGTTGGGGTTAGTGTTAGGGTTAGGGTTTAATGTTAGGGTTAGGGAAAGGGTTAGGGTTAGGGTTAGGGTTAGGGTTAGGGTTAGGGTTAGGGTTATGGTTAGGTTGAGGGTGAGGGTTAGTGTTATGTTTAGGGTTAGGCCTAGGTTTAGGGGTTGGGGTTGGGTTTAGGGTTGGCTTTAGGTTTAGGGTTAGGGTCAGGTTTAGGGGTTAGGTGTTAGGGTTAAGGTTAGGTTTAGGAATAGGTTGAGGTTCAGCGTTAGGTTTAGGTTTAGGGTTAGGGTGAGGGTTAGGATTAGAGCTGGGGTTAGTGTTAGTGATTAGGGTTAGAGTTAGAGTTAGGGCTAGCGGTAAGAGTTAGGGTTAGGGTTTAGGGTTATGGTTGGGGGATGGGGTTAGGGTTAGGGGTTGCGTTAGGGTTAGGGTTTAGGGTAAGATTTAGGGTTAGAGTTAGGATTAGGGTTTAGGGTTAGGGTTTAGGGTTAGGGTTGGGGTTAAGGTTAGGATTAGGGTTAGGGTTAGGTTTAGGGTTAGGGTTAGGATTAGAGTTAGGGATAGGATTACGGTTAAGGATAGGGTGAGGGTAAGAGTTAGGGTTATGGGTTAGGGTTAAGGTTGGGGGTTAGTGTTAGGGTTAGAGTTTGAGTTAGGGTTAGGGTTTAGGGTAAGTGTTAGGGTTAGTTTTAGGGTTAGGGTTAAGGTTAGGTGTCAGGGTTAGGGTTAGGGTTAGCGTTAGGGTTAGGTTTAGGGTTAGGGTTAGGGTTAGGGTTAGGATTAGGGTTAGGGATAGGGTTAGGGATAGGTGTAGGGTTAGGGTAAGGGTTAGGTTTAGGATTAGGGTTAGGGTTAGGTTTAAGTTTAGGCCTAGGTTAGGGTTAGGGTTAGCGTTAGGGTTAGGGTTAGGGTTAGGGATAGGGTTAGGATTAGGGTTGGGATTAGTGTTAGGGTTAGGGCTGGGTTTAGGGCTAGGGTTAGGGATAGGTTTAGGGTTAGGTTTAGGGGTTGGGGTTAGTGTTAGGGTTAGGGTTTAGTGTTAGGGTTAGGGAAAGGGTTACGGTTAGGGTTAGGGTTAGGGTTAGGGTTAGGGTTAGGGTTAGGGTTAGGGTTAGGGTTAGGTTGAGGGTGAGGGTTAGTGTTATGTTTAGGGTTAGGCCTAGGTTTAGGGGTTGGGGTTGGGTTTAGGGTTGGGTTTAGGGTTAGGGTTGGGTTTAGGGTTAGGCTTAGTGTTAGGGTTAGGGTTAGGGATAGGGTTAGGGTTAGGGTTAGTGTTAGGGTTAGTTTTAGGGTTAGGGTTAAGGTTAGGTGTCAGGGTTAGGGTTAGGGTTACGTTTAGGGTTAGGGTTAGGGTTAGGGTTGGGGTTAGGATTAGTTTTAGGGTTAGGGTTAGGGTTAGGGTTAGGGTTAGGGTTAGGGTTAGGGTTAGGTTGAGGGTGAGGGTTAGGGTTATGTTTAGGGTTAGGCCTAGGTTTAATGGTTGGGGTTGGGTTTAGGGTTGGGTTTAGGGTTAGGGTTGGGTTTAGGGTTAGGGTTAGGGTTAGGGTTAGGGATAGGGTTAGTGTTAGGGTTAGGGTTAGGGTTAGGGATAGGGTTAGGGTTAGGGTTAGGGTTAGGGTTAGGGTTAGGGTTTGGGATAGGGTTAGGGATAGGTGTAGGGTTAGGTTAAGGGTTAGGTTTAGGATTAGGGTTAGGGTTAGGTTTAAGTTTAGGCCTAGGTTAGGGTTAGGGTTAGCGTTAGGGTTAGGGTTAGGGTTAGGGTTAGGGATAGGTTTAGGGTTAGGTTTAGGGGTTGGGGTTGGGGTTAGTGTTAGGGTTAGGGTTTAGTGTTAGGGTTAGGGAAAGGTTTAGGGGTTGGGGTTGGGTTTAGGGTTGGGTTTAGGGTTAGGGTTGGGTTTAGGGTTAGGCTTAGTGTTAGGGTTAGGGATAGGGTTAGGGTTAGGGTTAGGGTTAGGGTTAGGGTTAGGGTTAGGGATAGGGTTAGGGTTAGGGTTAGGGTTAGGGTTAGGGTTAGGGATAGGTGTAGGGTTAGGGTAAGGGTTAGGTTTAGGATTAGAGTTAGGCTTAGGTTTAAGTTTAGGCCTAGGTTAGGGTTAGGGTTAGCGTTAGGGTTAGGGTTATGGTTAGGGTTAGGATTAGGGTTGGGATTAGTGTTAGGGTTAGGGCTGGGTTTAGGGCTAGGGTTAGGGATAGGTTTAGGGTTAGGTTTAGGGGTTGGGGTTGGGGTTGGGGTGAGTGTTAGGGTTAGGGTTTAGTGTTAGGGTTAGGGAAAGGGTTACGGTTAGGGTTAGGGTTAGGGTTAAGTTTAGTTTTAAGGTTGGGCTTAAGGTTGGGTTAGGGTTAGGGTTAGGGTTAGGGTTAGGGTTAGGGTTAGGGATAAGTTTAGGTTTAGGGTTTGGGTTAGGGTCAGGTTTAGGGGTTAGGGGTTAGGGGTAAAGGGTTAGGGTTATGTTTAGGGATAGGGTGAGCTTCAGCGTTAGGCTTAGGTTTAGGGTTAGGGTGAGGGTTAGGTTTAGAGTTAGGGTTAGTGTCAGTGTTTAGGGTTAGGGTTAGGGTTAGGGTTATCGGTAAGGTTTAGGCTTAGGTTTAGGGTTAGGGTTAGGGTTAGGGGTCAGGGTTAGTGTTCGGGTTAGGGTCAGGTTCAGGGGTTAGGGGTAGGGTTATAGTTATGGTTATGATTAGGGTTAGGGATAGGGTTAGGGTTAGGTGTCAGGGTTAGTGTTAGGGGTCAGGGTTAGTGTTAGGGATAGGGTCAGGTTTAGGGGTTCGGGGAAGTGTTAGGGTTATGGTTAGGGTTAGGGTTAGGATTAGGGTTAGGCTTAGGGTTAGGGTTAGGGTCAGGGCTTAGGGTTAGGAGTAGGATGAAGTTAGGGTTAGTGTTAGAGTTAGGTGTTAGGGTTAGGGTTAGGGCTAGGGTTAGTGTTAGGGTTAGGGTTAGGGTTAGGGTTAGGTTTAGGGTTAGGGTTAGGAGTAGTGATTGAGGTTAGGGTTAGTGTTAGGCTTAGGGTTAGGGTTAGGGTTAGGGTCAGGGCTTAGGGTTAGGGATAGGGTTAGGGTTAGAGGTTAGAGTTAGTATTGGGGGTTAGGGTTAGGGTTAGGGGGTTAGGGTTAGGGGGTCAGGGTTAGTATTTTTTTTTCGTTTTCGGGTAATGGTTAGCTTTTAGGATTACGGTTAGGGGTTAGGTTTCGGGTTAGGTTCAGATTTTTTTTAGGGTTAGGGTTAGATTTTGTGTTAGGGTTAGGGTTACGGTTAGGGTTAGGGTTAGGGTTTGGGTTAGGGCTTAGGGTTAGTGTTAGAGTTAGGGTTAGGGTTAGGTTTAGGGTTAGGTTTAGGGTTAGTGTAAGGATTAGGTTTAGGGTTAGGGTTAGCGTTAGGGTCAGATTTAGGGGTTAGGTGTTTGGGGTTAGGGTTAAGGTTAGGTTTAGGGATAGGGTGAGGTTTAGCGTTAGGGTACGATTTAGGGTTAGGGTGAGGGTTAGGTTTAGAGCTGGGGTTAGTGTTAGTGTTTAGGGTTAGGGTTAGGGATAGGGTTAGTGTTAGCGGTAAGAATTAGGGTTAGGGGTTAGGGTTATGGTTGGGGGTTAGGGTTAGGGTTAGGGTTTGCGTTAGGGTTAGGGTTTAGGGTTAGGGATAAGGTTAGGTGTCAGGGTTAGTGTTAGGGGTCAGGGTTAGTGTTAGGGTTAGGGTCATGTTTAGGGGTTAGGGATAGGGTTAGCGTTATGGTTATGGTTAGGGTTAGGGTTAGGGCTTAGGGTTAGGAGTAGGGTGAAGTTAGGGTTAGTGTTAGGCTTAGGTGTTAGGGTTAGGGTTAGGCTTAGGTTTAGGGTTAGTGTTAGGGTTAGGGTTAGGGTGAGGGTTAGTGTTAGAGTTAGGGCTTAGGGTTAGGGTTAGGGTTAGGGTTAGGGTTTAGGGTTAGGGTTAGGGTTAGGTTTAAATTTAGGGTTAGGGTTAGGGTTAGGGTTAGGGTTAGGGTGAGGGTTTGGGTTAGGGTTAGGGTTAGGGTTGGGGTTAGGGTTAGGGTGAGGGTAAGAGTTAGGGTTAGGGTTAGGGTTAGGGGTTGGGGTTGGGTTTAGAGTTATGGTTAGGGTTGCGGTTAGGGTTTAGGGTTAGGGTTAGTGTTAGTGTTTAGGGTTGGGATTAGGATTAGGGTTAGGGTTAGGGTTAGGTTTAGGGGTTAGGGGTTATGGGTTAGTGTTAGGGTTAGGTTTAGGGATAGGGTGAGGTTCAGCGTTAGGCTTAGTGTTAGTGTTCGGGTGAGGGTTAGGTTTAGAGTTAGGGTTAGTGTCAGTGTTTAGGGTTAGGGTTAGGGTTAGGGTTAGCAGTAAGGTTTAGGCTTAGGGTTAGGGTTAGGGTTAGGGTTACGTTTGGGGTTAGAGGTTGGGGTTGGGGTTAGGGTTAGGGTTAGGTTTAGTTTAGGGTTAGGGTTAGGGTTTGGGTTAGGGTTGGGCTTAAGTTTTGATTTAGGGTTAGGGTTAGGTGATAGGGTTAGTGTTAGTCTTTTGGGTTAGGGTTAGGGTTAGTATTCGGGTTAATGTTAGGTTTTAGGGATAGGGTTAGGGTCAGGTTTAGGGGTTAGGGGTTAGGGTTTAGGGATAGGGTTGCATTTAGGGTTAGGGTTAGGGTTAGGGTTAGGGTTAGGGTTAGGGTTAGGGTTGGGGTTAGGGTTAGGGTGAGGGTAAGAGTTAGAGTTAGGGGTTAGGGTTAAGGTTGGGGGTTAGGGATAGGGTTCGGGGTTGAGTTAGGGTTAGGGTTTAGGGTTCGGGTTAGGGTTAGGGTTAGGGTTAGGTGTAGGGGTTGAGGTTAGGGTTAGTGTTAGGCTTAGGGTTAGGGGATAGGGTTAGGGTTAGGGTTAGGGTTAGGGTTAGGGTTAGGGTTGGGATTAGGATTAGTGTTAGGGTTAGGGTTAGGGTTAGGGTGAGGGTAAGAGTTAGGGTTAGGGGATAGGGGTTAGGGTTAAGGTTGGTGGTTAGGGTTAGGGTTAGGGGTTGCGTTAGGTTTAGGTTTTAGGGTAAGGGTTAGGGTTAGGGATAGGGTGAGGATAAGAGTTAGGGTTATGTGTTAGGGTTAGGGTTAGGGTTAGGGTTAGCGTTACGGTTAGGGTTAGGATTAGGGTTAGGGTTAGGGTTAGGGTTAGGGTTAGGGTTAGGGTTAGGGTTAGGGTTAGGGTTAGGGTTAGGGTTAGGGTTAGGGTTAGTGTTACGGTTACGGTTAGGGTTAGGGATAGGGTTAGGGTTAGGGATAGGGTGAGGGTAAGAATTAGTGTTATGGGTTAGGGTTAAGGTTGGGGGTTACTGTTAGGGTTAGATGTTGAGTTAGGGTTAGCGTTTAGGGTAAGGGTTAGGGTTAGTTTTAGGGTTAGGGTTAAGGTTAGGTGTCAGGGTTAGGGTTAGGGGTCAGGGTTAGTGTTAGGGTTAGGGTCAGGTTCAGGGGTTAGGGGTAGGGTTATAGTTATGGTTATGATTATGTTTAGGGATAGGGTTAGGGTTAGGTGTCAGGGTTAGGGTTAGGGATAAGAATTAGTATTGGTGGTTAGGGTTAGGGTTAGGGAGTTAGGGTTAGGCGGTCAGGGTTAGTATTATGTTTTCGTTTTCGGGTAATGGTTAGGGTTTAAGATTACCGTTAGGGGTTAGGGTTCGGGTTAGGTTTAGATTTTTTTTAGGGTTAGGGTTAGATTTTGTGTTAGGGTTAGGGTTACGGTTAGGGTTAGGGTTAGGGTTTGGGTTAGGGCTTAGGGTTAGTGTTAGAGTTAGGGTTAGGGCTGGGTTTAGGTCTAGGGTTAGGGATAGATTCAGGATTAGGGTTAGGTGTTGGGGTTGGGATTAGGGTTAGGGTTTAGGGTTAGGGTTGGGGTTAGGGTTAGGGTTAGGGTTAGGTTTAGGGTTAGGGTTAGGGTTAGGGTTAGGGTTAGGGGTTAGGGTTAGGTTTAGGGTTAGGTTTAGGGTTAGTGTAAGGATTAAGTTTAGGGTTAGTGTTAGCGTTAGGGTCAGATTTAGGGGTTAGGTGTTTGGGGTTAGGGTTAAGGTTAGGTTTAGGGATAGGGTGAGGTTCAGCGTTAGGGTAAGATTTAGGGTTAGGGTCAGGGTTAGGTTTAGAGCTGGGGTTAGTGTTAGTGTTTAGGGTTAGGTTTAGGGATAGGTTTAGTGTTAGCGGTAAGAGTTAGGGTTGGGTTAGGGTTAGGGTTAGGTGTAGGGATTGAGGGTTAGGGTTAGGGTTAGGGGTTGCGTTAGGGTAAGGGTTTAGGGTAAGGGTTAGGGTTAGGGTTTAGGGTTAGGGTTGGGGTTAAGGTTAGGCTTAGGGTTAGGGTTAGGGTTAGGTGTAGGGGTTGAGGTTAGGGTTAGTGTTAGGCTTACGGTTAGGGTTTAGGGTTAGGGTTAGGGTTAGGTTTAAGTTTGGGC
>JAUMJL010001217.1:215000-222500 GCA_033558185.1 Dromococcyx pavoninus | reverse complement strand
TTAGGGTTTAGTGTTAGGGTTAGGGAAAGGGTTACGGTTAGGGTTAGGGTTAGGGTTAGGGTCAGGTTTAGGGGTTAGGTGTTAGGGTTAAGGTTAGGTTTAGGACTAGGGTGAGGTTCAGCGTTAGGTTTAGGTTTAGGGTTAGGGTGAGGGTTAGGATTACAGCTGGGGTTAGTGTTCGTGATTAGGTTTAGGGTTAGGGTTAGGGCTAGCGGTAAGAGTTAGTGTTTGGGGTTAGGGTTATGGTTGGGGTTTGGGGTTGGGGTTAGGGATTGCGTTAGGGTTTGGGTTTAGGGTAAGGTTTAGGGTTAAGGTTAGGTTTAGGGTTAGGGTTAGGGTTAGGGTTAGGGTTAGGGTTAGGGTTAGGGTAAGGGTTAGGTGTTAGGGTTAGGGTGAGGGCTAGTGTAAGGTTTAGGGTTAGGCTTAGGTTTAAGTTTTGGGTTTAGGGTTAGGGTTGGTTTTAGGGTTAGGTTTAGGGTTAGGGTTAGGGTTACGTTTAGGGTTAGGGTTAGGATTAGGGTTAGGGTTAGGGATAGGGTTAGGATTAGGGTTAGGGTTAGGGTTAGGGTTAGGGTTAGGGTTAGGATTAGGGTTAGGGTTAGGGTTACGTTTAAGGTTGGATTAGGGTTAGGGTTCGGGTTAGGGTTAGGATTAGGGTTAGGGTTAGGGTTAGGGTTAGGATTAGGGTTAGGGTTAGGGTTAGGGTTAGGGTTGGGGTTAGGATTAGGGTTGGGGTTAGGGTTAGGGTGAGGGTAAGAGTTAGGGTTAGGGGTTAAGGTAAGGGTTAGTGTTAGGGTTAGGGTTAGGTTTAGGGTTAGGGTTAGTGTTAGGGTTAGGTGTAGGGGTTGAGGTTAGGGTTAGTGTTAGGCTTAGGGTTAGGGGTTAGGGTTAGGGTTAAGGTTGGGCTTAAGGTTGGGTTAGGGTTAGGGCTCGGGTTAGGGTTAGGGTTAAGGTTAGGGTTAGGGTTAATTTTAGGGTGAGGGTTAGTTTTAGGTTTAGGGTTAGGCCTAGGTTTAGGGGTTGGGGTTGGGTTTAGGGTTAGGGTTGGGTTTAGGTTAAGGTTAGGGTTAGGGTTAGGGTTAGGGTTAGGGTTAGGGTTAGGGTTAGGGTTAGGGTTAATATTAGGGTTAATGTTAGGGTTAGGTTAGGGTTAGAGTTAGGGTTAGGGTTAGGGTTAGGTGTAGGGTTAGGGTAAGGGTTAGGTTTAGGGTTAGGGTTAGTGTTAGGGTTAGGGTTAGGGCTTAGGGTTAGTGTTAGGGTTTAGGGTTAGGGTTACGGTTAAGTTTAGGGTTAGGTTACGGTTAGGGTTAGGGTTAGGGTTAGGGTTAGGGTTAGGGTTAGGGTTATGGTTAAGGTTGGGCTTAAGGTTGGGTCAGGGTTAGGGCTCGGGTTAGGGTTAGGGTTAAGGTTAGGGTTAGGGTTAATTTTAGGGTGAGGGTTAGTGTTAGGTTTAGGGTTAGGCCTAGGTTTAGGGGTTGGGGTTGGGTTTAGGGTTGGGTTTAGGGTTAGGGTTGGGTTTAGATTAAGGTTTAGGTTTAGGGTTAGGGTTAGCGATAGGGTCAGGTTTAGGGTTTAGGTGTTAGGGGTTAGGGTTAAGGTTAGGTTTAGGGATAGGGTGAGGTTCATCGTTAGGGTTAGGTTTAGGGTTACGGTGAGGGTTAGGTTTAGAGCTGGGGTTAGTGTTAGTGTTTAGGGTTAGGGTTAGGGTAAGTGTTAGGGTTTGGGTTAGGGTTTAGAGTTAGAATTGGGGTTAAGGTTAGGGTTAGGGTTAGGTTTAGGGTTAGGAGTAGGGTTAGGGTTAGGGTTAGGGATAGGGTGAGGGTAAGAGTTAGGGTTATGGGTTAGGGTTAAGGTTGGGGGTTAGTGTTAGGGTTCGGGGTTGAGTTAGGGTTAGGGTTTAGGGTAAGGGTTTGGGTAAGGCTTAGGGTTAGGGTTAGGGTTAGGGTTAGGGTTAGGGTTAGGGTTAGGGAAAGGGTTATGGTTAGGGTTAGGGTTAGGGTCAGGTTTAGGGGTTAGGTGTTAGGGTTAAGGTTAGGTTTAGGAATAGGGTGAGGTTCAGCGTTAGGTTTAGGTTTAGGGTTAGGGTGAGGGTTAGGATTAGAGCTGGGGTTAGTGTTAGTGATTAGGGTTAGGGTTAGGGTTAGGGCTAGCGGTAAGAGTTAGGGTTTGGGGTTAGGGTTATGGTTGGGGGTTGGGGTTAGGGTTAGGGGTTGCGTTAGGGTTTGGGTTTAGGGTAAGGTTTAGGGTTAGAGTTAGGGTCAGGGTTTAGGGTTAGGTTTGGGGTTAAGGTTAGGGTTAGTGTTAGGGTTAGGGTTAGGTTTACGGTTAGGGTTAGGGTTAGGGTTACGTTTAGGGTTAGGGTTATGGTTAGGGTTAGGGTTAGGGTTAGGGTTAGGGTTAGGGTTAGGGTTAGGGTTAGGGTTAGGGTTAGGATTAGGGTTAAGTTTAGGGTTAGTGTTAGGATTAGGGTTAGGGTTAGGGTTAGGTTTAAGGTTGGATTAGGGTTAGAGTTCGGGTTAGGGTTAGGATTAGGGTTAGGGTTAGGATTGGGGTTAGGATTAGGTTTAGGGTTAGTGTTAGGGTTAGGTTTACGGTTAGGGTCAGGGTTAGGGTTACGTTTAGGGTTAGGGTTATGGTTAGGGTTAGGGTTAGGGTTAGGGTTAGGGATAGGGTGAGAGTAAGAGGAAGGGTTATGGGTTAGGGTTAAGGTTGGGGGTTAGGGTTAGGGTTAGGGTTAGGGTTAGGGTTAGGGTTAGGGTTAGCGTTAGGGTTAGGGTTAGGGTTAGGGTTGGGGTTAGTATTAGGGTTGGGGTTAGGGTTAGGGTTAGGGTTGGGGTTAGGGTTAGGGTTAGGGTTAGGGTTAGGGTTAGGGTTAGGGTTAGGGTTGGGGTTAGGGTTAGGGTTAGGTGTAGGGGTTGAGGTTAGGGTTAGTGTTAGGCTTAGGGTTAGGGGTTAGGGTTAGGGTTAAGGTTGGACTTAAGGCTGGGTTAGGGTTAGGGCTCGGGTTAGGGTTAGGGTTAGGGTTAGGGTTAGGGTTAGGTTTAGCGTTAGGTTTAGGGTGAGGGCTAGTGTTAGGTTTAGGGTTAGGCCTATGTTTATGGGTTGGGGTTGGGTTTAGGGTTGGGTTTAGGGTTAGGGTTGGGTTTAGGTTAAGGGTTAGGGTTAGGGTTAGGGTTAGTGTTAGGGTTAGGGTTAGGTGTAGGGTTAGGTTAAGGGTTAGGTTTAGGGTTAGTGTAAGGATTAGGTTTAGGATTACGGTTAGCGTTAGGGTCAGGTTTAGGGTTTAGGTGTTAGGGGTTAGGGTTAAAGTTAGGTTTAGGGATAGGGTGAGGTTCATCGTTAGGGTTAGGTTTAGGGTTACGGTGAGGGTTAGGTTTAGAGCTGGGGTTAGTGTTAGTGTTTAGGGTTAGGGTTAGGGTAAGGGTTAGGTTTAGCCGTAAGAGTTAGGGTTTGGGGTTTGGGCTATGGTTGGGGGTTAGGGTTAGGGTTAGGGGTTGCGTTAGGGTTAGGGTTAGGGATAGGGTTAGGTTTTGGGTTTGGGTTTAGATTTAGAATTGGGGTTAAGGTTAGGGTTCGGGTTAGGGTTAGGGTTAGGGTTAGGAGTAGGGTTAGGGTTAGGGTTAGGGTTAGGGTTACGGTTAGGGTTAGGGTTAGGGTTAGGGTTACGGTTAGGGTTAGGGTTAGGGTTAGGGTTAGGGTTAGGGATAGGGTGAGGGTAAGAGTTAGGGTTATGCGTTAGGGTTACGGTTGGGGGTTAGTGTTAGGGTTCGGGGTTGAGTTAGGGTTAGGGTTTAGGGTAAGGTTTTGGGTAAGGGTTAGGGTTAGGGTTAGGGTTAGGGTTAGGGTTAGGGTTAGGGTTAGGGTAAAGGTTAGGTTTAGGGTTAGTGTTAGTGTTAGGGTTAGGGTTATGGCTTAGGGTTAGTGTTAGAGTTTAGGGTTAGGGGTAGGGTTAGGGTTAGGTTTAGGGTTAGGTTTAGGGTTAGGGTTAGGGTTAGGTGTAGGGTTAGGTTTAGGGTTAGGGTTAGGGTTAGGGTTAGGGTTAGGGTTAGGGTTAGGGTTAGGGTTGGGGTTAGGATTAGGGTTGGGGTTAGGGTTAGGGTTAGGGTGAGGGTAACAGTTATGGTTAGGGGTTAGGTTTAAGTTTGGGGTTTAGGGTTAGGGTTCGGGGTTGAGTTAGGGTTAGGGTTTAGGGTAAGGGTTAGTGTTAGGGTTAGGGTTAGGTTTAGGGTTAGGGTTAGTGTTAGGGTTAGGTGTAGGGGTTGAGGTTAGGGTTAGTGTTAGGCTTAGGGTTAGGGGTTAGGGTTAGGGTTAGGGTTAAGGTTGGGCTTAAGTTTGGGCTAGGGTTAGGGTTCGGGTTAGGGTTAGGGTCAGGGTTAGGGTTAGGTCTAGTGTTAGGGTTAGGGTTAGGGTTGGGTTTAGGATTAGGTTTAGGGTTAGTGTTAGGGTTAGGGTCAGGGCTTAGGGTTAGGGTTAGGGACAAAGCTTAGGGTTCGGAGTAGGGTGAAGTTAGGGTTAGTGTTAGGGTTAGGGGTTAGGGTTAGGGTTAAGGTTAGGGTTAGGGTTAGGGTTGGGGTTAGGGTTAGGGTGAGGGTTAGTGTTAGGTTTAGGCTTAGGCCTAGGTTTAGTGGTTGGGGTTGGGTTTAGCGTTATGGTTGCGTTTAGGTTTAGGTTTAGGGTTAGGGTTAGGGTTAGGTTTAGGTGTAGGTTTAGGTTAAGGGTTAGGTTTACGGTTAGGGTTCGGGTTAGGGTTAGGGTTAGGGTTAGGGTTGGGGTTAGGATTAGGGTTGGGGTTAGGGTTAGGGTTAGGGTGAGGGTAAGAGTTATGGTTAGGGGTTAGGGTTAAGTTTGGGGTTTAGGGTTAGTGTTCGGGGTTGAGTTAGGGTTAGGGTTTAGGGTAAGGGTTAGTGTTAGGGTTAGGGTTAGGTTTAGGGTTAGGGTTAGTGTTAGGGTTAGGTGTAGGGGTTGAGGTTAGGGTTAGTGTTAGGCTTAGGGTTAGGGGTTAGGGTTAGGGTTAGGGTTAGGGTTAAGGTTGGGCTTAAGGTTGGGCTAGGGTTAGGGTTCGGGTTAGGGTTAGGGTCAGGGTTAGGGTTAGGTTTAGGGTTAGGGTTAGGGTTAGGGTTAGGGTTAAGTTTACGGTTAGGTTAGGGTTACGGTTACGGTTAGGGTTGGGGTTAGCGTTAGGGTGCGGGTAAGAGTTAGGGTTAGGGGTTAGGGTTAAGGTTGGGGGATAGGGTTAGGGTTAGGGTTAGGGTTAGGGTTAGGGGGTTAGGGTTAGGGTTAGGGTTAGGGTTAGTGTTAGGCTTAGGGTTAGGTTTAGGGTAAGGGTTAGGGGGTTAGGGTTTGGAGGTCAGGGTTAGTATTATGTTTTGGTTTTCGGGTAATGGTTAGGGTTTAGGATTACTGTTAGGGGTTAGGGTTCTGGTTAGGTTTAGATTTTTTTTAGGTTTAGGGTTAGATTTTGGTTTAGGGTTAGGGTTAGGGTGAGGGGAAGAGTTAGGGTTAGGGTTAGGGTTAGGGTTAGGGTTAGGGATAGGGTGAGGGTAACGGTTAGAGGTAGGTGTTAGGGTTAAGGTTGGGGGTTAGTGTTAGGGTTAGGTATTGAGTTAGGGTTAGGGTTTAGGGTAAGGGTTAGGGTTAGTTTTAGGGTTAGGGATAACGTTAGGTGTCAAGGTTAGTGTTAGGGGTCAGGGTTAGTGTTAGGGTTAGGGACAGGGCTTAGGGTTAGGAGTAGGGTGAAGTTAGGGTTAGTATGAGGGTTAGGTGTCAGGGTTAGGGTTAGGGTTAGGGTTAGGGTTAGGGTTAGGGTTAGGGTTAGGGTGACGGTTAGGGTTAGGGTGACGGTTAGTGTTAGGTTTTGGGTTAGGCCTAGGTTTAAGGGTTGGGTTTAGGGTTAGGGTTGGTTTTAGGTTTAGGGTTAGGGTTAGGGTAAAGTTTAGGGTTAGGTGTAGGATTAAGATAAGGGTTAGGTTTAGGAATAGGGTTAGGGTTAGGGTTAAGTTTAGGGTTAAGTTAGGGTTAGGGTTAGCGTTAGGGTTAGGGTTAGGTTTAGGGTTAGGGTTAGTGTTAGGGTTAGGTGTAGGGGTTGAGGTTAGAGTTAGTGTTAGGCTTAGGGTTAGGGGTTAGGGTTAGGGTTAAGGTTGGGCTTAAGGCTGGGTTAGGGTTAGGGCTCGGGTTAGGGTTAGGGTTAGGGTTCGGGTTAGGGTTAGCGTTAGGGTTAGGGTGAGGGCTAGTGTTAGGTTTAGGGTTAGGCCTAGGTTTTTGGGTTGGGGTTGGGTTTAGGGTTGGGTTTAGGGTTAGGGTTGGGTTTAGGATAAGGGTTAGGGTTAGGGTTAGGGTTAGGGTTAGGGTTAGGGTTAGGGTTAGGTGTAGGGTTAGGTTAAGGGTTAGGTTTAGGGTTAGTGTAAGGATTAGGTTTAGGGTTACGGTTAGCGTTATGGTCAGGTTTAGGGTTTAGGTGTTAGGGGTTAGGGTTAAGGTTAGGTTTAGGGATAGGGTGAGGTTCATCGTTAGGGTTAGGTTTAGGGTTACGGTGAGGGTTAGGTTTAGAGCTGGGGTTAGTGTTAGTGTTTAGGGTTAGGGTTAGGGTAAGGGTTAGGTTTAGCCGTAAGAGTTAGGGTTTGGGGTTTGGGCTATGGTTGGGGGTTAGGGTTAGGGTTAGGGGTTGCGTTAGGGTTAGGGTTTAGGGTAAGGGTTAGGGATAGGGTTAGGTTTTGGGTTTGGGTTTAGATTTAGAATTGGGGTTAAGGTTAGGGTTAGGGTTAGGGTTAGGGTTAGGGTTAGGGTTAGGGTTAGGGTTAGGGTTAGGGTTACGGTTAGGGTTAGGGTTAGGGTTAGGGTTAGGGATAGGGTGAGGGTAAGAGTTAGGGTTATGCGTTAGGGTTAAGTTTGGGGGTTAGTGTTAGGGTTCGGGATTGAGTTAGGGTTAGCGTTTAGGGTAAGGTTTTGGGTAAGGGTTAGGGTTAGGGTTAGGGTTAGGGTTAGGGTTAGGGTTAGGGTTAGGGTTAGGTGTAGGGTTAGGGTAAGGGTTAGGTTTAGGGTTAGGGTTAGTGTTAGGGTTAGGGTTAGGGCTTAGGGTTAGTGTTAGAGTTTAGGGTTAGGGTTACGGGTAAGTTTAGGGTTAGGTTACGGTTAGGGTTAGGTTACGGTTAGGGTTAGGGTTAGGGTAAGGGTTAGGGTTAGGTTTAGGGTTAGGGTTAGGGTTAGGGTTAGGGTTAGGGTTAGGGTTAGGTGTAGGGTTAGGGTTAGGGTTAGGGTTAGGGTTAGGGTTAGGGTTAGGGTTAGGGTTGGGGTTAGGGTTAGGGTTAGGGTGAGGGTAAGAGTTATGGTTAGGGGTTAGGGTTAAGTTTGGGGTTTAGGGTTAGGGTTCGGGGTTGAGTTAGGGTTAGGGTTTAGGGTAAGGGTTAGTGTTAGGGTTAGGGTTAGGTTTAGGGTTAGGGTTAGTGTTAGGGTTAGGTGTAGGGGTTGAGGTTAGGGTTAGTGTTAGGCTTAGGGTTAGGGGTT
>JAUMJL010001217.1:207500-212500 GCA_033558185.1 Dromococcyx pavoninus | reverse complement strand
TTGGGTTAGGGTTTGGGTTCGGGTTAGGGTTAGGGTTAGATTTAGGGTTAGGGTTAGGGTTAGGGTTTGGGTTAGGGTTAGGGTTAGGGTTAGGGTTAGGGTTGGGGTTAGTATTAGGTTTAGGGTTAGTGTTAGGGTTAGGGATAGGGTGAGGGTAAGAGTTAGACCTAGGGATTAGGGTTAAGTTTGGGGGTTAGGGTTAGGGTTAGGGGTTGCGTTAGGTTTAGGGTTTAGGGTAAGGGTTAGGGTTAGTGATAGGGTTAGGATTAAGGTTAGGTGTCAGGGTTAGTGTTAGGGTTAGGGACAGGGGTTAGGGTTAGGAGTAGGGTGAAGTTAGGGTTAGTATTAGGGTTAGGTGTCAGGGTTAGGGTTAGGGTGAGGGTAAGGGTTAGAGTTAGGGTTAGGGTCAGGGCTTAGGGCTAGGTTTAGGGACAGGGCTTAGGGTTAGGAGTAGGGTGAAGTTACGGTTAGTATTAGGTTTAGGGGTTCGGGTTAGGGTTAGGGTGAGGGTAAAGGTTTAGGGTTAGGGTTAGGGTCAGGGCTTAGGGTTAGCAGTGGGGTGAAGTTAGGGTTAGTGTTAAGGTTAGGGTTAGGGTGAGGGTTAGTGTTAGGTTTAGCGTTAGGCCTAGGTTTAGGGGTTGGGGTTGGGTTTATGTTTAGGGTTAGGTTTAGTGTTAGGGTTAGCTTTAGGTGTAGGGTTAGGTTAAGGTTTACGTTTAGGTTTAGGGTTAGGGTTAGGGTTAGGATTAGGGTTCGGGTTAGGGTTAGGGTGAGGGTAAGAGTTAGGGTTATGGGTTAGGGTTAAGGTTGGGGGATAGGGTTAGGGTTAAGGGTTGAGTTAGGGTTAGGTTTTAGGGTTAGGGTTAGGGGGTTAGGGTTAGGAGGTCAGGGTTAGTATTATGTTTTGGTTTTCGGGTAATGGTTAGGGTTTAGGATTACGGTTAGGGGTTAGGGTTCGGCTTCGGTTTAGATTTTTTTTAGGGTTATGGTTAGATTTTGGGTTAGGGTTAGGGTTAGGGTTAGGGTTAGGGTGAGGGTAAGAGTTAGTGTTAGGGTTAGGGTTAGGGTTAGGGTTAGGGGTAGGGTTAGGTCTGGGTTTAGGGCTAGGTTTAGGGATAGGTTTAGTGTTAGGGTTAGGGGTTGGGTTTGGGGTTAGGGTTAGGGTTAGGTGTTAGGGTTAGGGTTATGGTTGGGGTTAGGGTTAGGGTTAGGGTTAGGGTTAGGGTTAGGGTTAGGGTTAAGGTTAGGGTGAGGGTTAGTGTTAGGTTTAGGGTTAGGCCTAGGTTTAGGGGTTGGGGTTGGGTTTAGGGTTGGGTTTAGGGTTAGGGTTGGGGTTAGGGTTAGGTTTAGGGTTAGGGTTAGGGTTAGGGTTAGGGTTAGGGTTAGGGTTAGGCTTAGGCTTAGGCTTAGGGTTAGGGTTAGGTGTAGGGTTAGGGTAAGGGTTAGGTTTAGGATTAGGGTTAGGGTTAGGGTTAGGGTTAAGTTTAGGGTTAGGGTTAGGGTTAGGGTTAGGCTTAGGGTTAGGGTGAGGGTTAGTGTTAGGTTTAGGGTTAGGCCTAGGTTTAAGGGTTGGGTTTAGGGTTAGTGTTGGTTTTAGGGTTAGGTTTAGTGTTAGGGTTAGGGTTAGGGCTTAGAATTAGTGTTAGGGTTTAGGGTTAGTGTTAGGGTTAAGTTTAAGGTTAGGTTACGGGTAGGATTAGGGTTAGGGTTAGGGTTAGTGTTAGGGTTAGGTGTAGGGTTAGGGTTAGGGTTAGGGTTGGGGCTAGGATTAGGGTTAGGGTTATGTTGAAAACGGAGGGAGTCACCGACACCAGATGGTTCATCAGTGGAACTCGTTTATTAATAGCATTACAATCACTTTTATAATGGTGATAATTAGCTCATACATATTGCAAAATCTAAGCTCATTATTGCTCGCTCAGCTATTTGTGTTATATCATATTGTTTACATTCCTGCAGTTATCGCTTATCCTGTTCTGTGCTCTCTGTTCTGCACTCCTCTTCTTTTAGGGACTTTCCAGCTTCCTTTGTTTACCACCAAGGACAGACTGACCTTGTTTCATGCCACATCTTCTAATTCAAGCAGATTTGTCTGACTATGGCCTTTGTCTAGTAACCAGTTCCTAATTGTTGACTCCTGACTCTCCACACCTCCCCCGTTTTCTTTAACCGCAGGATATACCCCATATAACATAGACTGCATTGTTTTTTCAATCATGCGCTGCAAACAACTACAAAAGCACGGTAAAAGGAATAAAATACAACAAAACATAAACAAAATTATTAAAGCTGTCTTTAACAAGCTAGTTAACCAAGGACCAAGGCCTAACGACTTAAGCCAATCTTCCAATCCAAAACCTGAATTAACCTGTAGGTGGCCAGTGAGGTCATGCAATTCTTGTATATGGGCAGCTATAGATTTGGAATGATCAGCTACCGAAAGACAAATAGCACTTTGTTTTGTAAGATTGGCCAAAGTCACCCATACATTTTGTTTGGATTGTATTGGAAAAAAGGCAAAACTTACTTCTATCTTGCAAAGCAAAATCAACGCCTGTAATATTTTCTGCAACATTTCTTATAATAATTCCTACAATAATGCTTCAATATATGCGACTCTATTGATTTACTAGCGACCTTAACCCAAAAAGTCAATCTTGCCCGCTGCTCGGCTAAAAACAATTGTTCAGGTGATTCATACAATTGCAAAGCTTCTTCTAGAGAGTCAATATTAAAACCATTAGACTCAGCTAAAAAATACAAAGCAGATGCCCCTTGTCTATTAATTTGATAGTTACAAGTGGGACAAAACCAAGATTGCAAGTCTTTTCTTCTACAATGCACTACTTGGGTACAATAAGCACAATAAAAATCTATAAAAGCATTACAGTTAGTTTTACATAAGGGACAGGCATAAATGGTGTATGCGTCCCATTCTGTCAAATTTTTCAAATCTCTTAAAATAATGTTAAAATAGTCAGGATCAATATTGACCAATGCATACTTCAGTTCCTTTGGCAGTTGGCTCAAAATCGGTGGGACGATAAGCCGTAATTTGGATAACAGTCGCTGCTGCTCACTACGGTGAATGGGTCTTAAGAGACGATCGATGTGGTCCATTTACTGAGAGTCCATTCTCTCCCCCTGCGTAGCTCTTGGAAGTGGCAGTCCCAATCTGACATTAATCGTCCGTGGTTATGTTCTGTGGCTGGACGGTCATCAGGGCTGGCCTAACACATCTTGCTGGAATCCATAGGGTCCCTGTAGGTGTGGAAACACATACATAACCTCGACCCCAGTATATCACTTCTACCGGCCCTTCTCTTAATCCTGTTTTTGGGTCCTTGTAATATACCAGTGCACGCTTGTGACTACTGCCTTGGCTCTCTTTCATATGTATGACTGCAGGAGGATCCTTATCTTGCCCAAACACAAAGATGATTTATGACATAAACAGCCTGTGCCAACCTTTGCTGAGGGTCAGCAATTTCTTGCTGCTTACTGAGATACTGTTTTAAAGTTCGATGGGCCCTCTCTACTATAGCTTGTCCCGTGACATCAATGATACGCTGACGGCCCCGCTTTATTACATCTGCGAGTTGCTCAATTTTACTATATACAGTTTTTCTTGCTTGTAACGGAGGGGAGAGCCATTCCAATACCCTTGTCTCCCCCGTTTTCTTTAGATTCTGAGACAGGGCTGCCAACAGATGGCTTTGGGCACACCAAACAGTCAAATCTATAGGGCTATCAAGGTCTCTACGCTGTACATAGTGATTACCAATACATTGAACGATCGAGTCGATGATCCGGCGTTGTGCAGAGGTGAGTCGGATGGGTAAAGCTGGGTCCGTTCCTTTTAGCAGAGGACGGAGTGCACTGAGTAGGCTGTTTGGGATGCCTACAACTGGTTTTAACCATTGCATTTCTCCCATAAATTTTTGAGCTTCATGCAAGGTAGTGATATCTGTGTCTAACTGTAGTTTTTGTGGAGTAATTGTCTGCGTAGTTATAGTCCAACCAAGATATTTCCATGGGCTAGTTCACTGTATTTTTTCAGGCGCAATAACTAGTGATGATGCCTTAAGAGTAGTTATAATTGTTTGCAGTTGATCTTCGCTAAACTGTTCCCTTTGAGCGAAGAGGATATCATCCATATAGTGATAGATGATAGTTTCAGGCCATGCCTTCCGTAAGGGCTGTAAGGCAGTATCCACATAAAGCTGACACAGAGTGGGGGAATTCCGCATCCCTTGCGGGAGGACAGTCCATTCAAATCGCTTATCTGGTTCCCCCCTATTAATTGCTGGTAATGTGAATGCAAATCTTTTCATGTCGTTAGAATGTAGCGCTATAGTGAAAAAACAGTCTTTTAAGTCTATAATTAGAAGGGGCCATGCCTCAGGCAGCATGGCAGGATTAGGTAACCCGGGCTGAAGGGCCCCCATAGGCTCCATTTGTTCATTTACTTTCCGTAAATCATGGAGTAGACGATATTTGCCTGATTTCTTCTTTATTACAAATATGGGAGTATTCCACGGGCTGGTCGAGAGTTGTAAATGACCTTGCTGAAGTTGTTCTTCTACTAAGGCATGTGCCTGTTCAAGGCTTTCCCTTTTTAAAGTCCATTGCTTTACCATCACCGGCTCGTCAGTCTTCCAGGTGAGTGGAATCGGGAAAGTCCAAACAATGGCAGTTAAACTAAAGGGCGCTGATCATTGGACAATACTATTCCGAGTTGTGCGAGAATGTCTCTCCAGATGAGACATTGTACCGTAGGTGGTAGTGCTACTATAGTCAGCACAGTATTGACTGTTTGTCCATCCAGGGTTACCGTTACCAGTGGAGATTTTTTCGCCAATGTATATCCCCCTACTCCAGTTACTGTATCCATTGTGGCTCGCTGGGGCCACTGGCTTGGCCAACATTCCGGTTGCACTATGCTAGTATCGGCTCCTGTGTCCAATAAGGCTGTCAATTGTATAGAGTGTCCTTGGTAT
>JAUMJL010001217.1:182500-197500 GCA_033558185.1 Dromococcyx pavoninus | reverse complement strand
GGTTAAGGTTGGGGGTTAGGGTTAGGGTTCGGGGTTGAGTTAGGGTTAGGTTTTAGGGTTAGGGTTAGGGGTAGGGTTAGGGTTAGGGTTAGGGGTCAGGGTTAGTATTATGTTTTGGTTTTCGGGTAATGGTTAGGGTTTAGGATTACGGTTAGGGGTTGGGGTTAGGGTTACGGTTAGGTTTGGGGTTAGGATTAGGTTTAGGTTTAGGGTTAGGGTTAGGGTTAGGGTTAGGGTTAGGGTTAGGGTTAGGGTTAGGGTTAGGGTTAGCGTTAGGGTTAGTGTTAGGGTTAATTTTAGGGTTAGATGTAGGGGTTGAGGTTAGGGTTAGTGTTAGTCTTACGGTTAGGGGTTAGGGTTAGGGTTAGGTTTAGGGTTAGGGATACGTTTGGGCTTAAGATTGGGTTAGGGTTAGGGTTAGGGTTAGGGTTTACGGTTAGGGTTAGGGTTAATTTAGGGTTAGGATAGGGTTAGGGTTAGGGTTAGGGTTAGGGTTAGGGTTAGGGTTAGGGTTAGGGTTAGGGGTTAAGGTTAGGGTTAAGTTTAGGGTTAGGGATACGGTTGCGCTTAAGGTTGGGTTAGGTTTAGGGTTAGGGTTGGTGTTAGGATTAGGGTTAGGGTTAGGGTTAGGGTTAGGCTTAGGGGTTAGGGTTAGGGTAAGGGTTAGGGTTAGGGTTAGGGTTAGGGGTTAGGGTTAGGGTTAGGGTTAGGGTTAGGGTTAGGGTTAGGGTTAGGGTTACGGTTACGGTTAGGGTTAGGGTTAGGATTAGGGTTGGGTTTAGGCTTAGGGTGAGTGTAAGAGTTAGGGTTAGGGGTTAGGGTTAAGGTTGGGGGTTAGGGTTAGTATTCGTGGTTGAGTTAGGCTTAGATTTTAGGGTTAGGGTTAGGGTTAGGGTTAGGGTTAGGGTTAGTGTTAGGGTTAGGGTTAGGGTTAGGGTTAGGTTAGGTGGAGGGTTAGGTTTAGGGGTTGAGGTTAGGGTTAGTGTTAGGCTTAGGGTTAGGAGTTACGGTTAGGGTTAGGGTTATGGTTATGGTTAGGGTTAGGGTCAGGGCTTAGGGTTAGGAGTAGGGTGAAGTTAGGGTTAGTATTAGGGTTAGGTTTAGGGTTAGCGTTAGGGTTAGGGTTAGGGTTAGGGTTAGGGTTAAAGATAGGGTGAGGGTAATAGTTAGAGCTAGGGGTTAGGGTTAAGGTTGGGGGTTAGTGTTAGGGTTAGGGGTTGAGTTGGGGTTAGGGTTTAGGGTAAGGGTTAGGGTTAGTTTTAGGTTTAGGTTTAAGGTTAGGTGTCAGGGTTAGTGTGAGGGGTCAGGGTTATTGTTAGGGTTAGGGTCAGTTTTAGGGGTTAGGGATAGGGTTAGGGTTATGGTTATGGTTAGGGTTAAGGCTTAGGGTTAGGAGTAGGGTGAAGTTAGGGTTAGTATTAGCGTTAGGTGTTAGGGTTAGGGTTAGTGTTGGAATTAGGGTTAGGGTTAGGGTTAGGGTTAGGGTTGGGATTAGGGTTAGGGTTAGGGTTAGGTTTAGGGTTAGGGTTAGGGTTAGGGTTAGGGTTAGGGTCAGGGCTTAGGGTTAGGAGTAGGGTGAAGTTAGGGTTAGTACTAGGGTTAGGTGTCAGGGCTAGGGTCAGGGTGAGGGTAAGGGTTAGGGTTAGGGTTAGGGTTAGGGTCAGGGCTTAGGGTTAGGAGTAGGGTGAAGTTAGGGTTAGTGTTAGGGTTAGGTTTTAGGGTTAGGGTTAGGGTTAGGGTGAGGGCTAGTGTTAGGTTTAGGGTTAGGCCTAGGTTTAGGGGTTGTGTTGGTTATAGGGGTGGGATTAGGTTTATGGTTGTGTTTAGGTTTAGGGTTAGGGTTAGGGTTAGGGTTAGGGTTAGTGTGAGGGTTAGTGTTAGGTTTAGGTTTAGGGCTAGGTTTAGGGGTTGGGTTTAGGGTTGGGATTAGGGTTACGGTTCGGTTTAGTTTTAGAGTTAGGTTTAGGGTTAGGGTTAGGTGTAGGGTTAGGGTAAGGGTTAGGTTTAGGGTTAGGGTTAGGGTTATGGTTAGGGTTAGGGTTAGGGTTAGGGTTAGGGTTAGGGTTAGGATTAGGGTTGGGTTTAGGCTTAGGGTGAGGGTAAGAGTTAGGGTTAGGGGTTAGGGTTAAGGTTGGGGGTTAGGGTTAGTGTTCGTGGTTGAGTTAGGCTTAGATTTTAGGGTTAGGGTTAGGGTTGGTGTTAGGGTTAGGGTTAGGGTTAGGGTTAGGGTTAGGTGGAGGGTTAGGTTTAGGGGTTGAGGTTAGGGTTAGTGTTAGGCTTAAGGTTAGGAGTTACGGTTAGGGTTAGGGTTATGGTTATGGTTACGGTTAGGGTCAGGGCTTAGGGTTAGGAGTAGGGTGAAGTTAGGGTTAGTATTAGGGTTAGGTTTAGGGTTAGCGTTAGGGTTAGGGTTAGGGTTAGGATTAGGGTTAGGGTTAGGATTAAAGACAGGGTGAGGGTAAGAGTTAGAGCTAGGGGTTAGGGTTAAGGTTGGGGGTTAGTGTTAGGGTTAGGGGTTGAGTTGGGGTTAGGGTTTAGGGTAATGGTTAGGGTTAGTTTTAGGTTTAGGGTTAAGGTTAGGTGTCAGGGTTAGTGTTAGGGGTCAGGGTTATTGTTAGAGTTAGGGTCGGTTTTAGGGGTTAGGGGTAGGATTAGGGTTATGGTTATGGTTAGGGTCAAGGCTTAGGGTTAGGAGTAGGGTGAAGTTAGGGTTAGTATTAGGGTTAGGTGTTAGGGTTAGGGTTAGGGTTGGGATTAGGGTTAGGGTTAGGATTTGGGTTAGGGTTGGGATTAGGGTTAGGGTTAGGGTTAGTGTTAGGGTTAGGGTTAGGGTTAGGGTTAGGGTCAGGGCTTAGGGTTAGGAGTAGGGTGAAGTTAGGGTTAGTACTAGGGTTAGGTGTCAGGGCTAGGGTTAGGGTGAGGGTAAGGGTTAGGGTTAGGGTTAGGGTCAGGGCTTAGGGTTAGGAGTAGGGTGAAGTTAGGGTTAGTGTTAGGGTTAGGTGTTAGGGTTAGGGTTAGGTTTAGGGTGAGGGCTAGTGTTAGGTTTAGGGTTAGGCCTAGGTTTAGGGGTTGGGGTTGGTTGTAGGGGTGGGATTAGGGTTAGGGTTGTGTTTAGGTTTAGGGTTAGGTTTAGGGTTAGGGTTAGGGTTAGGGTTAGTGTTAGGGTTAGGGTGAGGGTTAGTGTTAGGTTTAGGTTTAGGGCTATGTTTAGGGGTTGGGTTTAGGGTTGGGATTAGGGTTACGGTTCGGTTTAGTTTTAGGGTTAGGTTTAGGGTTAGGGTTAGGTGTAGGGTTAGGGTAAGGGTTAGGTTTAGGGTTAGGGTTAGGGTTAGGTTAGGGTTAGGGTTAGGGTTATGGTTAGGGTTAGGGTTCCGGTTAGGGTTAGGGTTAGGATTAGGGTTGAGTTAAGGCTTAGGGTGAGGGTAAGAGTTAGGGTTAGGGGTTAGGGTTAAGGTTGGGGGTTAGGGTTAGGGTTCGGGGTTGAGTTAGGGTTAGGTTTTAGGGTTAGGGTTAGGGGTAGGGTTAAGGTTAGGGTTAGGGGGTCAGGGTTAGTATTATGTTTTGGTTTTCGGGTAATGGTTAGGGTTTAAGATTACGGTTAGGGGTTGGGGTTAGGGTTAGGGTTAGTTTTGGGGTTAGGATTAGGTTTAGGTTTAGGGTTAGGGTTAGGGTTAGGGTTAGGGTTAGGGTTAGGGTTAGGGTTAGGGTTAGGCTTAGCGTTAGGGTTAGGGTTAGGGTTAATTTTAGGTTTAGGTGTAGGGGTTGAGGTAAGGGTTAGTGTTAGGGTTAGGGTTAGGGTTAGGCTTAGCGTTAGGGTTAGGGTTAGGGTTAATTTTAGGGTTAGGTGTAGGGGTTGAGGTAAGGGTTAGTGTTAGGCTTACGGTAAGGAGTTAGGGTTAGGGTTAGGTTTAGGGTTAGGGATACGGTTGGGCTTAATGTTGGGTTAGGGTTAGGGTTAGGGTTAGGGTTAGGGTTAGGGTTAGGGTTAGGGTTAGGGTTAAGGATAGGGTGGGGGTTAGGGTTAGGGTTAGGGTTAGGGTTAGGGTTAGGGTTAGGGTTAGGTTTAGGGCTAGGTTTAGGGGTTGGGTTTAGGGTTGGGATTAGGGTTACGGTTCGGTTTAGTTTTAGTGTGAGGTTTAGGGTTAGGGTTAGGTGTAGGGTTAGGGTAAGGGTTAGGTTTAGGGTTAGGGTTAGGGTTAGGTTAGGGTTAGGGTTAGGGTTATGTTTAGGGTTAGGGTTACGGTTAGGGTTAGGGTTAGGTTTAGGGTTGGGTTTAGGCTTAGGGTGAGGGTAAGAGTTAGGGTTAGGGGTTAGGGTTAAGGTTGGGGGTTAGGGTTAGGGTTCGGGGTTGAGTTAGGGTTAGGTTTTAGGGTTAGGGTTAGGGGTAGGGTTAGGGTTAGGGTTAGGGGTCAGGGTTAGTATTATGTTTTGGTTTTCGGGTAATGGTTAGGGTTTAGGATTACGGTTAGGGGTTGGGGTTAGGGTTACGGTTAGGTTTGGGGTTAGGATTAGGTTTAGGTTTAGGGTTAGGGTTAGGGTTAGGGTTAGGGTTAGGGTTAGGGTTAGGGTTAGGGTTAGGGTTAGCGTTAGGGTTAGTGTTAGGGTTAATTTTAGGGTTAGGTGTAGGGGTTGAGGTTAGGGTTAGTGTTAGTCTTACGGTTAGGGGTTAGGGTTAGGGTTAGGTTTAGGGTTAGGGATACGGTTGGGCTTAAGATTGGGTTAGGGTTAGGGTTAGGGTTAGGGTTTACGGTTAGGGTTAATTTAGGGTTAGGATAGGGTTAGGGTTAGGGTTAGGGTTAGGGTTAGGGTTAGGGTTAGGGTTAGGGGTTAAGGAAAGGATTAAGTTTAGGGTTAGGGATACGGTTGCACTTAAGGTTGGGTTAGGTTTAGGGTTAGGGTTGGTGTTAGGATTAGGGTTAGGGTTAGGGTTAGGGTTAGGGTTAGTTTTAGGGTTAGGGTTAGTGTGAGGGTGAGTGTTAGGGGTTAGGGTTAGGTTTAGGGTTAGGTGTTAAGGTTAGGGTTAGTGTTAGGGTTAGGGTTGGGTTAGGGTTAGGGTTAGGGTTATGATTAGGGTTAGGGTTAGGGTTAGGGTTAGGGTTAGGGTTAGGGTTAGGTTTAGGTTTAGGGCTAGGTTTAGGGGTTGGGTTTAGGGTTGGGATTAGGGTTACGGTTCGGTTTAGTTTTAGTGTTAGGTTTAGGGTTAGGGTTAGGTGTAGGGTTAGGGTAAGGGTTAGGTTTAGGGTTAGGGTTAGGGTTAGGGTTAGGTTAGGGTTAGGGTTAGGGTTAGGGTTATGGTTAGGGTTAGGGTTACGGTTAGGTTTAGGGTTAGGTTTAGGGTTGGGTTTAGGCTTAGGGTGAGGGTAAGAGTTAGGGTTAGGGGTTAGGGTTAAGGTTGGGGGTTAGGGTTAGGGTTCGGGGTTGAGTTAGGGTTAGGTTTTAGGGTTAGGGTTAGGGGTAGGGTTAGGGTTAGGGTTAGGGGTCAGGGTTAGTATTATGTTTTGGTTTTCGGGTAATGGTTAGGGTTTAGGATTACGGTTAGGGGTTGGGGTTAGGGTTACGGTTAGGTTTGGGGTTAGGATTAGGTTTAGGGTTAGGGTTAGGGTTAGGGTTAGGGTTAGGGTTAGCGTTAGGGTTAGTGTTAGGGTTAATTTTAGGGTTAGGTGTAGGGGTTGAGGTTAGGGTTAGTGTTAGTCTTACGGTTAGGGGTTAGGGTTAGGGTTAGGTTTAGGGTTAGGGTTTACAGTTAGGGTTAGGGTTAATTTAGGGTTAGGATAGGGTTAGGGTTAGGGTTAGGGTTAGGGTTAGGGTTAGGGTTAGGGTTAGGGTTAGGGGTTAAGGTTAGGGTTAAGTTTAGGGTTAGGGATACGGTTGCGCTTAAGGTTGGGTTAGGTTTAGGGTTAGGGTTGGTGTTAGGATTAGGGTTAGGGTTAGGGTTAGGGTTAGGGTTAGTTTTAGGGTTAGGGTTAGTGTGAGGGTGAGGGTTAGGGGTTAGGGTTAGGTTTAGGGTTAGGTGTTAAGGTTAGGGTTAGTGTTAGGGTTAGGGTTGGGTTAGGGTTAGGGTTAGGGTTATGATTAGGGTTGGGGTTAGGGTTAGGGTGAGGGTAAGAGTTAGGGTTAGGGGTTACGGTTAAGGTTGGGGGTTAGGGTTAAGGTCGCGGTTGAGTTAGGGTTAGGTTTTAGGGTTAGGGTTAGTGTTAGGGTTAGGGTTAGGGGTTGAGGTTAGGGTTAGTGTTAGGCTTAGGGTTAGGGGTTAGGGTTAGGGTTAGGGTTAGGGTTAGGGTTAGGGTTAGGGTTAGGGTTAGGGTTAGGGTTTGGGTTAGTTTTATATTTAGGGTCAGTGTTTAGGGTTATGGTTGGGGTTAGGGTTAGGGTTAGGGTTAAGGTGAGGGAAAGAGTTAGAGCTAGGGGTTAGGGTTAAGGTTGGGGGTTAGTGTTAGGGTTAGGGGTTGAGTTAGGGTTACGGTTTAGGGTAAGGGTTAGGGTTAGTTTTAGGGTTAGGGTTAAGGTTAGGTGTCAGGGTTAGTGTTAGGGGTCAGGGTTAGGGTTAGGGTTAGGGTTAGGGTTAGGGTTAGGCTTAGTTTTAGGGGTTGGGGTTGGATTTAGGGTTATGGTTATAGTTAGGGTTAGGGTTTAGGGTTAGTGTTAGAGTTAGGGTTAGGTGTTAGGTTTAGGGTTAGTGTTTGGGTAAGGGTTAGGTTTAGTGTTTAGGGTTACGGTCGGGGGTTAGGTTTAGGGTTAGGGTCAGGGTTAGGGTTAGGGATAGGGTTAGGGTTAGGTGTCAGGGTTATTGTTAGGTATCAGGGTTAGTGTTAGGGTTAGGGTCACGGTTTAGGACAAGGGTTAGGGTTTAGGGTTAGGGTTAGGTTTAGGGATAGGGTGTGGTTCAGCGGTAGGGTTAGGTTTAGGGTTAGGGTGAGGATTAGGTTTAGAGTTAGGGTTCGTGATACTGTTACGGTTAGGGTTAGGGTTAGGGTTAAGGTTAGGGTTAGGGTTAGGGTTAGGGTTAGGGTTAGGGTTAGGGTTAGGTTTAGGGATAGGGTTAGGGTTAGGGTTAGGTTTAGGGTTAGCGTTAGGCTTAGGGTTAGGGTTAGGGTTAGGGTTAGGGTCAGGGCTTAGGGTTAGGAGTAGTGTGAAGTTAGGGTTAGTATTAGGGTTCGGGCTTAGGGTTACGGTTAGGGTTAGGGTTTAGGGTAAGGGTTAGGGTTAATTTAGGGTTAGGTTAGGGTTAGGGTTAGGGTTAGGGTTAGGGTTAGGGTTTGGGTTAGGTTTAGGGTTAGGGTTAGGGTTAGGGTTAGGGTTAGGGTTAGGGTTAGGGTTACGGTTAGGGTTAGGGTTAGGTGTAGGGGTTGAGGTTGGGGTTAGTGTTAGACTTACGGTTAGGGGTTAGGGTTAGGTTTAGGGTTAGGGATACGGTTGAGCTTAAGGTTGGGTTAGGTTTAGGGTTAGGGTTGGTGTTAGGATTAGGGTTAGGGTTAGGGTTAGGGTTAGGGTTAGGGTTAGGGTCAGGGTCAGGGTTAGGGTTAGGGTTAGGGATAGGGTGAGGGTAAGAGTTATAGCTAGGAGTTAGTGTTAAGGTTGGGAGTTAGTGTTAGGGTTGGGGTTGAGTTAGAGTTAGGGTTTAGGGTAAGAGTTAGGGTTAGTTTTAGGGTTAGGGTTAAGGTTAGGTGTCAGGGTTAGTGTTAGGGGTCAGGGTTAGTGTTAGGGTTAGGGTCAGGTTTAGGGGTTAGTGGTAGGGTTAGGGTTATCGTTAGTGTTAGGGTTCGGGTCAGGGCTTAGGGTTAGGAGTAGGGTGAAGTTAGGGTTAGTGTTAGGGTTAGGTGTTAGGGTTAGGGTTAGGGTTAGGGTTAGGGTGAGGGCTAGTGTTAGGTTTGGGGTTAGGCCTAGGTTTAGGGGTTGGGGTTGGGTTTAGGGCTGGGTTTAGGGTTAGGGTTGTGTTTACGGTTAGGGTTAGGGTTAGGGTTAGGGTTAGGGTTAGGGTTAGGGTTAGGGTTAGGCCTAGGTTTAGGGGTTGGGTTTAGGGTTTTGATTAGGGTTACGGTTCGGTTTAGTTTTAGGGTTAGGGTTAGGGTTAGGGTTAGGTGTAGGGTTAGGATAAGGGTTAGGGTTAGGGTTAGGGTTAGGGATAGGATTAGGGTTGGGTTAAGGGTTAGGGTGAGGGTAAGAGTTAGGTTTAGGGGTTAGTGTAAAGGTTGGGGGTTAGGGTTAGGGTTCGTGGTTGTGTTAGGGTTAGGTTTTAGGGTTAGGGTTAGGGGTAGGGTTAGGGTTAGGGGGTCAGGTTTAGTATTATGTTTTGCTTTTCGGGTAATCGTTAGGGTTTAGGATTACGGTTAGGGGTTAGGGTTAGGGTTAGGTTTGGGGTTAGGATTAGGTTTAGGGTTAAGGTTAGGGTTAGGGTTAGGGTTAGGGTTAGGGTTAGCGTTAGGGTTAGGGTTTGGGTTAGGGTTAATTTTAGGATTAGGTGTAGGGGTTGAGGTTAGGGTTAGTGTTAGACTTACGGTTAGGGGTTAGGGTTAGGGTTAGGGTTAGGGTTAGGTTTAGGGTTAGGGATACGGTTGGGCTTAAGGTTGGGTTAGGGTTAGGGTTAGGGTTGGGGTTAGGATTAGGGTTAGGGTTCGGGTTAGGGTTAGGGTTAGGGTTAGGGTTAGGGATAGTGTGAGGGTAAGAGTTATAGCTAGGAGTTAGTGTTAAGGTTGGGAGTTTGGGTTAGGGGCTGAGTTAGGGTTAGGGTTTAGGGTAAGGGTTAGGGTTAGGGTTAGGGTTAGGGTTAAGGCTCGGTGTCAGGGTTAGTGTTAGGGGTCAGGGTTAGTGTTAGGGTTAGTGTCAGGTTTAGGGGTTAGGGGTAGGGTTAGGGTTATGGTTATGGTTAGGGTTAGGGTCAGGGTTTAGGGTTAGGAGTAGTGTGAAGTTAGGGTTAGTATTAGGGTTAGGGCTTAGGGTTACGGTTAGGGTTAGGGTTTAGGGTTAGGGTTAGGGTTAGGGTTAGGGTTAGGGTTAGGGTTAGGGTTAGGGTTAGGGTTAGGGTTAGGGTTAGGGTTAGGGTTAGTGTGAGGGTTAGTGTTAGGTTTACGTTTAGGGCTAGGCTTACGGGTTGGGTTTAGTGTTGGGATTAGGGTTACGGTTCGGTTCAGTTTTAGGGTTAGGTTTAGGGTTAGGGTTAGGTGTAGGGTTAGGGTAAGGGTTAGGTTTAGGGTTAGGGTTAGGGTTAGGGTTAGGGTAGGGTTAGGGTTAGGGTTAGGGTTAGGGTTAGGGTTATGGTTAGGGTTAGGGTTACGGTTAGGGTTAGGGTTAGGATTAGGGTTGGGTTTAGGCTTAGGGTGAGGGTAAGAGTTAGGGTTAGTGGTTAGGGTTAAGGTTGGGGGTTAGGGTTAGGGTTCGGGGTTGAGTTAGGGTTAGGTTTTAGGGTTAGGGTTAGGGGTAGCGTTAGGGTTAGGGTTAGGGGGTCAGGGTTAGTATTATGTTTTGGTTTTCGGGTAATGGTTAGGGTTTAGGATTACGGTTAGGGGTTGGGGTTAGGGTTACGGTTAGGTTTGGGGTTAGGATTAGGTTTAGGTTTAGGGTTAGGGTTAGGGTTAGGGTTAGGGTTAGGGTTAGGGTTAGGGTTAGGGTTAGGGTTAAGGTTAGTGTTAGCGTTAGGGTTAGGGTTAGGGTTAATTTTAGGGTTAGGTGTAGGGGTTGAGGTTAGGGTTAGTGTTAGACTTACTGTTAGGGGTTAGGGTTAGGGTTAGGTTTAGGGTTAGGGATACGGTTGGGCTTAAGGTTGGGTTACGGCTAGGGTTAGGGTTGGGGTTAGGGTAAGGGTTAGGGTTAGGGTTAGGGTTAGGGTTAGGGTTAGGGTTAGGGTTAGGGTTAGGGTTAAGGATAGGGTGAGGGTAAGAGTTATAGCTAGGAGTTAGTGTTAAGGATGGGAGTTAGTGTTAGGGTTAGGAGTTGAGTTAGGGTTAGGGTTTAGGGTAAGGGTTAGGTTTAGTTTTAGGGTTAGGGTTAAGGTTAGGTGTCAGGGTTAGTGTTAGGGGTCAGGGTTAGTGTTAGGGTTAGGGTCAGGTTTAGGGGTTAGGGGTAGTGTTAGGGTTATGGTTATGGTTATGGTTATGGTTATGGTTAGGGTCAGGGTTTAGGGTTAGGAGTAGTGTGAAGTTAGGGTTAGTATTAGGGTTAGGGTTAGGGCTTAGGGTTACAGTTAGGGTTAGGGTTTAGGGTTAGGGTTAATTTAGGGTTAGGTTAGGGTTAGGGTTAGGGTTAGGGTTAGGGTTAGGTTAGGGTTAGGTTTGGGGTAAGGATTAGGGTTAGGGTTAGGGTTTGGGTTAGGTTTATATTTAGGGTCAGTGTTTAGGGTTATGGTTGGTGTTAGGGTTAGGGTTAGGGTTAAGGTGAGGGAAAGAGTTAGAGCTAGGGGTTACGGTTAAGGTTGGGGGTTAGTGTTAGGGTTAGGGGTTGAGTTAGGGTTACGGTTTAGGGTAAGGGTTAGGGTTAGTTTTAGGGTTAGGGTTAAGTTAGGTGTCAGGGTTAGTGTTAGGGGTCAGGGTTAGGGTTAGGGTTAGGGTTAGGTTTAGGTATAGGGGTTAGGGTTAGGGTTGGGATTAGGGTTACGGTTAGGGTTAGGGTTAGGGTTAGGGTTATAGTTAGGGTTAGGTGTAGGGTTAGGGTTAGGGTTAGGGTTGGTTTTAGGGTTAGGGTGAGGGTAAGAGTTAGGGTTAGGTGTTAGGGTTAAGGTTGGGGGTTAGGGTTAGGGTTCGGGGTTGAGTTAGGGTTAGGTTTTAGTGTTAGGGTTAGGGGTAGGGTTAGGGTTAGGGTTAGGGGGTCAGGGTTAGTATTATGTTTTGGTTTTCGGGTAATGGTTAGGGTTTAGGATTACGGTTAGGTTTAGGGTTAGGGTTAGGGTTAGGGGTTAGGGTTAGGGTTAGGGTTAGGTTTGGGGTAAGGATTAGGTTTAGGGTTAGGGTTAGGGTTAGGGTTAATTTTAGGATTACGTGTAGGGGTTGAGTTTAGGGTTGGTGTTAGACTTAAGGTTAGGGGTTAGGGTTAGGGTTAGGGTTAGGTTTAGGGTTAGGGATACTGTTGGGCTTAAGGTTGGGTTAGGGTTAGGGTTTAGGGTAAGGGTTAGGGATAGTTTTAGGGTAGGTTTAAGGTTAGGGGTCAGGGTTAGTGTTAGGGGTCAGGGTTAGTGTTAGGGTTAGGGTTAGGTTTAGGGGTTAGGGGTAGGGTTAGTGTTATGGTTATGGTTAGGGTTAGGGTCAGGGTTTAGGGTTAGGAGTAGTGTGAAGTTAGGGTTAGTATTAGGGTTAGGGCTTAGGGTTACGGTTAGGGTTAGGGTTTATGGTTAGTGTTAATTTAGGGTTAGGTTAGGGTTAGGGTTAGGGTTAGGGTTAGGGTTAGGGTTAGGGTTAGGGTTAGGGTTAGGTGTAGGGTTTGAGGTTAGGGTTAGTGTTAGGCTTAGGGTTAGGTGACAGGTTTAGGGCTAGGGTTAGGTTTAGGGTTAGGGTTCGGGTTTGGGTTAGTGTTAGAATTTGGGTTAGGCTTAGGGTTAGGGTTGGGGTTAGGATTACTTTTCGGGTTAGGGTTAGGGTTAGGGTTAGGGATAGGGTTAGGGTTAGGGTTAGGGTTAAGGTTGGGGGTTAGTGTTAGGGTTAGGGGTTGAGTTAGGGTTAGGATTTAGGGTAAGGGTTAGGGTTAAGGTTAGGTGTCCGTGTTAGTGTCAGGGGTCAGGGTTATTGTTAGGGTTAGGGTCAGTTTTAGGGGTTCGGGGTAGGGTTAGGGTTATGGTTATGGTTAGGGTTAGGGTCAGGGCTTAGGGTTAGTAGTAGGGTGAAGTTAGGGTTAGTATTAGGGTTAGGTGTCAGTGTTAGGGTTAGGGTGAGGGTAAGGGTTAGGGTTAGGGTTAGTGTTAGGTTTAGGGTTAGGGTTAGGGTTAGGGTTAGGGTTAGGGTTAGGGTTAAAGATAGGGTGAGGGTAAGAGTTAGGGTTAGGGTTAGGGTTAGGCTTAGGGAAAGGGTTAGGGTTAGGGTTAGGGTTAGGGTTAGGTTTGGGTTAGGGTTGGGGTTAGGGTTAGGGTGAGGGTAAGAGTTAGGGTTAAGGGTTAGGGTTAGTGTTCGGGGTTTAGTTAGGCTTAGATTTTAGGGTTAGGGTTAGGGTTAGGGTTAGGGTTAGGTGGAGGGTTAGGTTTAGGGGTTGAGGTTAGGGTTAGTGTTAGGCTTAGGGTTAGGAGTTACGGTTAGGGTTAGGGTTATGGTTATGGTTAGGGTTAGGGTCAGGGCTTAGGGTTAGGAGTAGGGTGAAGTTAGGGTTAGTATTAGGGTTAGGGTTAGGGTTAGGGTTAGGGCTTAGGGTTACGGTTAGGGTTAGGGTTAGGGCTTAGGGTTACGGTTAGGATTAGGGTTTAGGGTTAGGGTTAGGGTTAATTTACTGTTAGGTTAGGGTTAGGGTTAGGGTTAGGGTTAGGGTTAGGGTTAGGGTTAGGTGTAGGGGTTGAGGTTAGGGTTAGTGTTAGGCTTAGGGTTAGGAGTTAGGTTTAGGGCTAGGGTTACGGTTAGGGTTAGGGTTCTGGTTAGGGTTAAGGTTAGGATTTGGGTTAGGTTTAGATTGAGGGTTAGGGTTTAGGGTTAGGGTTGGGGTTAGGGTTAGGGATAGGGTTAGGGTTAGGGTTAGGGTTAGGGTTAGGGTTGGGGTTAGGATTAGGTTTAGGGTTAGCGTTAGGGTTAGGGTTAGGGTTAGGGTTAGGGTTAGGGTTAGGGTTAAAGATAGGGTGAGGGTAAGAGTTAGAGCTAGGTGTTAGGGTTAAGGTTGGGGGTTAGTGTTAGGGTTAGTGGTTGAGTTAGGGTTAGGGTTTAGGGTAAGGGTTAGGGTTAGTTTTAGGTTTAGGGTTAAGGTTAGGTGTCAGGGTTAGTGTTAGGGGTCAGGGTTATTGTTAGGGTTAGGGTAAGATTTAGGGGTTAGGGGTAGGGTTAGGGTTATGGTTATGATTAGGGTCAGGGCTTAGAGTTAGGAGTAGGGTGAAGTTAGGGTTAGTATTAGGGTTAGGTGTTAGGGTTAGGGTTAGGGTTAGGGTTAGGGTTAGGGTTAGAGTTAGTTTTAGGTTTAGGGTTAGGCCTAGGTTTAGGGGTTGGGGTTGGGTTTAGGGTTGGGTTTAGGGTTAGGGTTGGGTTTAAGGATAGGGTTAGCGTTAGGGTTAGGGTTAGAGTTAGCGTTGTGTTAGGGTCAGGGTTAGGGTTAGGGTTAGGGTTAGGGTTAGGGTTGGGGGTTAGGGTTAGTGTTCGGGGTTTAGTTAGGGTTAGATTTTAGGGTTAGGGTTAGGGTTAGGGTTAGGGTTAGGGTTAGGGTTAGGGTTAGGGTTAGGGTTAGGGTTAGGGTTAGGGTTAGAGTTAGGTGGAGGGTTAGGTTTAGGGGTTGAGGTTATGGTTAGTGTTAGGCTTAGGGTTTGGGGTTACGGTTAGGGTTAGGGTATGTTTAGGTGGAGGGTTAGGTTTAGGGGTTGAGGTTAGGGTTAGTGTTAGGCTTAGTGTTAGGGGTTACGGTTAGGGTTAGGGTTAGCGTTAGTGTTAGGGTTAGGGTTAAGGTTGGCCTTAAGGTTGGGTTAGGGTTAGGGTTAGGGTTAGGGTTAGTGTTAGGGTTAGCGTTGGGTTAAGGGCTAGGGTTAGGGTTAGGTTTAGGTTTAGGGTTAGGGGTTGGGGTTGGGGTTGGGTTTAGGGTTAGGGTTAGGTTTAGTGTTAGGGTTAAGGTTGGGCTTAAGGTTGGGTTAGGGTTAGGGTTAGGGTTAGGGTTAGGGTTGGGTTAAGGGCTCGGGTTAGGGTTAGGTTTAGGGTCAGGGTTAGGGTTGGGGTTAGGGTTAGGGTTAGGGTTAGGTTTAGGGTTAGGGTTAGGGAAAGGGTTAGGGTTAGGGTTAGGGCTTAGGGTTAGTGTTAGGGTTAGGTTTAGGGTTAGGGTTAGGCTTAGGGTCAGGTTTACGGTTTAGGGGTTAGGGGTTAGGGTTAGGGTTAGGTTTAGGGTTAGGGTGAGGTTTAGGTTTTGAGCTGGGGTTAGTGTTAGTGTTTAGGGTTAGGGATAGGGGTAGGGTTAGCGGTAAGTTTTAGGGTTAGGGTAAGGGTTAGAGTTAGGGTTAGGTTTAGGGTTAGGGTTAGGGTTAGGGTTGGGCTTAGGATTACTGTTAGGGTTAGGGTTAGGGTTAGGGTTAGGTAGGGGGTTAGGGTTAGGGTTAAGGGTTGCGTTAGGGTTAGGGTTTAGGGTAAGGGTTAGGGTTAGGGTTGGGGTTAAGGTTAGGGATACGGTTTGTGTTAGGGTTAGGATTAGGGTTAGGGTTAGGGTTACGGTTAGGGATAGGGTGAGGGTAAGAGGTAGGGTTAGGGGTTACGGTTATGGTTGGTGGTTACTGTTAGGGTTAGGGGTTGAGTCAGGGTTAGGGTTTACGGTAAGGGTTAGTGTTTGTTTTAGGATTAGTGTTACTGTTAGGGGTCAGGGTTAGGGTTAGGGTTAGGGTTAGGGTTAGGGTTAGGGTTAGGGTTAGGGTTAGGGTTAGGGTCAGGTTTAGGGGTTAGGTGTTAGGGTTAAGGTTAGGTTTAGGAATAGGGTGAGGTTCTGCGTTAGGGTTAGGTTTAGTGTTAGGGTGAGGGTTAGGATTAGAGCTGGGGTTAGTGTTAGTGATTAGGGTTAGGGTTAGGGTTAAGGTTAGCGGTAAGAATTAGGGTTAGGGGTTAGGGTTATGGTTGGGGGTTGGGGTTAGGGTTAGCGGTTGCGTTAGGGTTAGGGTTTAGGGTAAGGTTGGGGTTAATGTTAGGGTTAGGTTTAGGGTTAGGGTTAGGGTTAGGGTTAGGGTTAGGGTTAGGGTTAGGGTTAGGGTTAGGGTTAGTTTTAGGGGTAGGGTTAAGGTTAGGTGTCAGGGTTAGGGTTAGGGGTCAGGGTTAGTGTTAGTGTTAGGGTTAGGGTTAGGGTTAGGGTTCGGGTTAGGGTTAGGGTTAGGGTTAGGGTTAGGGTTATGGTTAGGGTTAGGGTAAGGGTTAGGGTGAGGGTTAG
>JAUMJL010001217.1:165000-167500 GCA_033558185.1 Dromococcyx pavoninus | reverse complement strand
TTAAGGTTTAGGTTTAGGGTTAGGGTTAGGGTTTAATGTTAGGTTTATGGTTAAGGTTATGGTTAGGATTAGGTGTCAGGGTTAGTGTTAGCGGTCAGTGTTAGTGTTAGGATCAGGTTTAGGGCTTAGGGTTAGAGTTAGGGTTAGGGTTAGTGTTAGGGGTAGGGTTAGGTGTTGGTGTTGCTGTTAGGGTTACGGTTAGTGTTTAGGTTTAGGTTTAGGGTTGGGGTTAAGGTTAGGGTTATGGTTAAGTGTCAGGGTTAGTGTTAGCGGTCAGGGTTAGTGTTAGGGTTATGGTCACGTTTAGGGGTTAGGGTTCGGGTTAGGGTTGGGCTTAAAGTTGGATTTAGGGTTAGGGTTCGGGGTTAGGGTTAGTGTTAGTCTTTTGGGTTAGGGTTAGGCTTAGGATTCGGATTAGGGTTAGGTTTTAGGGTTAGCGTTAGGGTTAGGTTTTAGGGTTAGCTTTAGGGTTAGGTTTACGATTAGGGTTAGGGTTGGGCATAAGGTTGGGTTTAGGGTTAGGGTTAGGGTTTAGGTTTAGTGTAAGGGTCAAAGTTAGGGTTAGGATTAGGGTTAGGGTTAGGGGTTAGGGATAGGATTATGATTCGGGTTAGGGTAAGGTTTTAGGGTTAGGGTTAGGGTTAGGTTTAGGGTTAGTTTTAGGGTTAGGGTTGGGCTTAAGGTTGGGTTTAGGGTTCGGGTTAGGGGTTAGGGTTAGTGTTTGTCTTTTGTGTTAGGGTTAGGGTTAGGATTCATGTTAGGGTTAGGTTTTAGGTTTAGGGTCCAGGTTAGGGTTAGGAGTTAGGTCTAGGGTCTAGTGGTTGTGGTGTGGGTTAGTGTTAGGGTTTAGGGTTAGGCTTAGGGGTTAGGGTTAGGGTTAGTGTTAGGGTTAGGGTCAGGTTTAGGGGTTAGGGTTTAGGGATAGGGTTAGGTTTCGGGTTAGTGTTAAGTTTAGGATTAGGGTTAGGGTTGGGTTTAGTTTTAGGGTTAGGTTTAGGGTTAGGGTTAGGGTTAGGCCTAGGTTTAGGGGTTGGGGTTGGGTTTAGGGTTAGGGTTAAGGTTAGGTTAGGGTTAGGGTTAGGGTTAGGGTTAGGGTTAGGGTTAGGGTTATGGTTAGGGGTTGGGGTTAGGGTTAGGGTTTAGGGTTAGGGTTAGGGTTAGTGTTAGGCTTAGGGGAATGGTTAGGGTTAGGGGTTGGGGTTAGGGTTAGGGTTTAGGGTTAGGGTTAGGGTTAGGGTTAGGGTTAGTGTTAGGGTTAGGGTTACCGTTAGGGTTAGGGTTAGGGTAAGGGTTAGGTTTAGGTTTAGGGTTAGGGTTAGGGTTTAATGTTAGGGTTATGGTTAAGGTTATGGTTAGGATTAGGTGTCAGGGTTAGGGTTAGGGTTAGGGTTAGGGTTAGGGTTAGGGTTAGGGTTAGGGTTACGGTTAGGGTTAGGGTTAGGGTTAGGGTTAGGGTTAAGTTTAGGGTTAGAGTTAGGGTTAGGGTCAGGTTTAGGGGTTAGGGGTTAGGGTTTGGGTTAGATTTAGGGGTAGGGTGAAGTTAGTGTTAGGGATAACGTTAGGGTTAGGGGTTGGGGTTGGGGTTCGGGTTAGGGTTAGGTTTAGGATTAGGGTTGGGGTTAGGTTTAGGGTTAGCGTTAGGGTTAGGGTTAGGGTTAGGGTTAGGGTTAGGGTTACGGTTAGGGTTAGGGTTAGGGTTAGGGTTAGGGTTACGGTTAGGGTTAGGGTTAGGGTAAGGGTTAGGTTTAGGTTTAGGGTTAGGGTTAGGGTTAGGGTTAGGGTTAGGGTAGAAGTTAAGGTTAGGGTAAGGTTTAGGTTTAGAGTTAGGGTTAGGGTTAGGATTAGGGTTTCGGGTTAGGGTTAGTGTAAAGGCTAGGATTAGGGTTAGGGTTTAGGGTTAGCGTTAGGGTTAAATTTAGTGTTAGGGTTAGTGTTAGGGTCAGGTTTAGGGCTTAGGGGATAAGGTTATGGTTAGCTTTAGGTTTAGGGGTAGTGTGAGTTTAGGGTTAGGGATAGGTTTAGGTGTTAGTGTTAGGGTTATTGTTTGGGTGAGGGTAAGGTTTAGGTTTAGGGTTAGGGTGAGGGTTCGGTTAGGTTTAGGGTTAGGGTTAGGTTTAGGGTTAGGTGTCGGGTTAGTGTTAGTGTTAGGGTTAGGGTTAGGGTTGGATTTAGGGTTAGGATTAGGATTAAGTTTTGGTTTTCGGGTAAGTGCTAGGGTTTAGGTTTACGGTTAGGGGTTAGGGTTCAGGTTAGTGTTAGGGTAAGGATTAGGTTTAGGGTTAGGGTTAGGGTTAGGGTTTGGGTTTAATGTTAGGGTTATGGTTAAGGTTAGGGTTAGGGTTAGGTGTCAGGGTTAGTGTTAGCGGTCAGGGTTAGTGTTAGGGTTAGGGTCAGGTTTAGGGGTTAGGGTTAGGGGTAGGGATAGGGTTAGGTGTTGGGGTTGCGGTTAGGGTTAGGGTTAGGGTTTAGGATTAGGGTTAGGGTTAAGGTTTGGGGGTTA
>JAUMJL010001217.1:150000-155000 GCA_033558185.1 Dromococcyx pavoninus | reverse complement strand
TGGGGTTAGGGTTAGTGATAGGGTTAGGGTTTGGAGTTGGGTTTAGGCTTAGGGTTAGGGTTAGAGTTAGTGTAAAGGCTAGGTTTAGGGCAAGGGTTAGGGTTAGGGTTTATGGTTAGGATTAGGGTTAAGTTTAGGGTTAGGGTTTAGGGTTAGTGTAAGGGCTAGGTTTAGGGTAAGGTTTAGGGTTAGGGTTCGGTTTAGGGTGAGGGTTAGGGTTAGGGTTAGGGTTAGGGTTAGGGTTAGGGGTTGGGGTTAGAGTTAGGTGTTCTGGTTGGGGTTAGGGTTAGTGTTAGGGTTAGGGTTAGGGTTAGGAGTTGGGGTTAGGGTTAGGGTTGGGCTTAAGGTTGGGTTTAGGGTTAGGGTTAGGGCTAGGCTTTTGGGTTAGTTTTACGGTTAGGATTCGGGTTAGGGTTCGGTTTTAGGGTTAGAGTCCAGGTTAGGGTTTGGAGTTAGGGTTAGGGTTAGGGTTAGGGTTAGGTTTAGGGGTTGGGGTTGGGTTTAGGGTTAGGGTTAGGGTTAGGGTTAGGGTTAGAGTTAGGGTTTGGGGTTAGAGTTAGTATTAGGGGTTTAGGGTTAGCGTTAGGATTAGGGTTAGGTTTGGGTTTAGGGTTATGGTTATGATTAGGGTTTAGGGTTAGGGGTTAGGGTTAGGGTTAGGGTTAGGGTTAGGGTTAGGGTTAGGGTTAGGGTTAGGGTTAGGATTCGGGTTAGGGTTAGGTTTTAGGGTTACAGTCCAAGATAGGGTTAGGAGTGAGGGTTAGGGTTAGGGTTAGGGTTAGGGTTAGGGTTAGGGTTAGGGTTAGGGTTAGGTTTAGGGGTTGGGGTTGGGTTTAGGGTTAGGGTTAGGGTTAGGGTTAGAGTTAGGGTTTGGGGTTAGAGTTAGTATTAGGGGTTTAGGGTTAGCGTTAGGGTTAGGGTTAGGTTTGGGTTTAGGGTTATGGTGAGGGTTAGGGTTTAGGGTTAGGGGTTAGGGTTAGGGGTTAGGGTTAGGGTTAGGGTTAGGATCGGGGTTAGGGTTTGGTTTAGGTTTAGGTGTAGGGTGAGGTTAGGGATATGGTGAGGTGTTAGGTTTAGGGTAAGGGTGAGTGTAAGGGTTAGGTTTAGGGTTAAGGTTAGATTTAGGGTTAGGTTTCGGGTTAGGGTTAGAGTTAGATTTAGGCTTAGGGTTAGGCTTAGGCTTAGGCTTAGGGGTTGGGGATGGGGTTAGTGTTACGGTTAGGATTAGGGGTAGGGGTAGGGTTAGGGTTAGGGTTAGGGTTAGGGTTAGGGTTAGGGTTAGGGTAAGGATTAGGGTTACGGATAGGGTTAGGGGTCAGGGTTAGGTGTTCTGGTTGGGGTTAGGGTTAATGTTAGGGTTAGGGTTAAGAGTTGGGGTTAGTGTTAGGGTAAGGGTTAGGGTTAGGGTTAGTGTTAGGGTTAGGTGTTAGGGTTAGGCTTTTGCGTGTAGGGTTAGGGTTAGGGTTAGGGTGAGGGTCAGGGTTAGGCGTTGGGGTTAGGGTTAGGGTTAGGGTTAGGGTTAGGGTTAGGGTTAGGGTTAGGGTTAGGGTTAGGGTAAGGGTTAGGGTTACGGTTCGGGTTAGGGGTCAGGGTTAGGTGTTCTGGTTGCTGTTAGGGTTAGTGTTAGGGTTAGGCTTAAGAGTTGGGGTTAAGCTTAGGGTTAGGGTTAGTGTAAGGGCTAGGTTTAGGATTAGGGTTAGGGTTAGGGTTAGGGTTTATGGTTAGGATTAGGCTTAAGTTTAGGGTTAGGGTTTAGGGTTAGTGTTAGAGTTAGTGTTCGGATTAGGGTTCGGTTTAGGGTTAGGGGTTGGTGTTGGGGTTAGGGATAGTGTTACGGTTTAGGGTTAGGGTTAGGGTTAGGGTAAGGGTTAGGGTTAGGGTTAGGGTTGGGTTAGGGTTAGGGTTAGGGGTCAGGGTTAGTGTTAGAGTTTGGGTCAGGTTTAGGGGTTAGGGGTTAGGCGTTAGGGTTAGGTTTAGGGTTAGGGGTTATGGTTAGGGTTAGGGTTAGGGTTAGGAGTTGGGGTTAGGGTTAGGATAAGGGTTAGGGTTAGGGTTAGTGTTAGGGTTAGGGGTCAGGGTTAGGTGTTCTGGTTGCGGTTAGGGTTAGTGTTAGGTTTAGGGTTAAGAGTTGGGGTTAGGCTTAGGGTTAGTTTTAGTGTAAAGTCTAGGTTAGGCTTTTGCGTGTAGGGTTAGGGTTAGGGTTAGGGTTAGGGTTAGGGTTAGGGTTAGGGTTAGGGTAAGGGTTAGGGTTAGGGTTAGGGTTGGGTTAGGGTTAGGGTTAGGGGTCAGGGTTAGTGTTAGAGTTTGGGTCAGGTTTAGGGGTTAGGGGTTAGGCGTTAGGGTTAGGGTTAGGGTTAGGGGTTATGGTTAGGGTTAGGGTTAGGGTTAGGGCTAGGGTTAGGGTTAGGGTTAGGATTATGGTTAGAGTTAGGGTTAGGGTTAGGGTTAGGGTTAGCCTTAGTGTTAGGGTTAGGTTTAGGGTAAGGGTTAGGGTTAGGGTAAGGTTTAGGGTTAGGGTTATGGTTATGGTTAGAGTTAGGGTTAGCGTTAGGGTCAGGGTTAGGTTTAGGGTTAGGGTTAGGGTTAGTGTTAGGTTTAGGGTTACGGTTAGGGTTAGGGTTAGGGTTAAGTTTAGGGTTAGGGTTAGGTTAGGGTTAGGGTTAGGGTTAGGGTTAGGGTTAGGGTTAGGGTCAGGTTTAGGGGTTAGGGTTTAGGGGTTAGGGTTAGGGTTACGTTTAGGGATAGGGTGAGGTTCAGCGTTAGGGTTAGGGTTATGGTTAGGGTTAGGGTTAGAGTTAGGGTTAGGGTTAGGGTTAGGGTTAGGGGTTAGTGTTAGTGTTAGGGTTAGCGTTAGGGTTAGGGTTGGGTTTAGGTTAAGGGTTAGGGTTAGGGTAAGGGTTAGGGTTAGGGTTAGGGTTAGGGTTAGAATTAGGATTAGGTTTAGGGTTAGGGTTAGGGTTAGGGTTAGGGGTTGGGGTTTAGGGTTAGGGTTAGGGTTAAGTTTAGGTTTAGGGTTAGGGTTAGGGTCAGGTTTAGGGGTTAGGGTTTAGCGGTTAGAGTTAGGGTTAGGTTTAGGGATAGGGTGAGGTTCAGCCTTAGGGTTAAGGTTAGGGTTAGGGTTAGGGTTAGGGTTAGAGTTAGGGTTAGGGTTAGGGTTAGAGTTAGGGTTAGGGGTTAGGGTTAGTGTTAGCGTTAGGTTTAGGGTTGGGTTTAGGTTAAGGGTTAGGGTTAGGGTAAGGTTTAGGGTTAGGGTTAGGGTTAGAATTAGGATTAGGTTTAGGGTTAGGGTTAGGCTTAGGGTTAGGGGTTGGGGTTTAGGGTTAGGGTTGGGGTTGGGGTTAGGGTGAGGTTTAGGTTTAGAATTAGGGTTAGTGTTGGTGTATAGTGTTAGGTTTAGTGTTAGGGTTAGGGCTTGAGGTAGGTTTAGGGTTTAGGGTAAGAGTTAGGGTTAGGTTTAGGGTTAGGGTTAGGGTTAGTATTAGGTTTAGGGGTCAAGGTTAGTGTTAGCGTTAGGGGTTAGGGTTAGGGTTTATGGCTAAGGTTAGGTTCAGGGCTTAGGGTTAGGGTTAGGGTTAGGTTTAGGGGTTGGGATTAGTGTTATGGTTAGCGTTAGGGTTAGGTGTCATTAGGGTTAGGGTTAGGGTTAGTATTATGTTTAGGGGTCAGGGTTAGTGTTAGCGTTAGGAGTTAGGGTTAGGGTTAGGGTTTATGGTTAAGGTTAGGGTCAGGGCTTAGGGTTAGGGTTAGGGTTAGGTTTAGGGGTTGGGGTTGGGCTTAGTGTTATGGTTAGGGTTAGGGGTTAGGGTTAGGGTTAGTGTTAGGGGTTAGTGTTAGGATTAGGGTTAGGTTTAGCCGTTGGGGTTGGGTTAGGGTTAGGGTTAGGAGTTGGGGTTAGGGTTAGGGTTGGGTTTAGTGGTAGGGTGAGGTTAGCGTTAGGGTTAGGGTTAGGTGTTAGGGTTAGGGTTAGGGTTAGGGTTAGGGTTAGGGGTTGGGGTTGGAGTTGGGGTTAGGGTTAGGGTTTAGGGTTAGAGTTAGGGTTAGTGTCATGTTTAGGGGTTAGGGTTAGGGTTAGGGTTAGGGTTAGGGTTAGGGTTAGGGTTAGTGTATGGGTTAGGGTTAGGTATTAGGGTTAGGGTTAGGGTTAGGGTTAGGGTTAGGGTTAGGGTTAGGGTTAGGGTTTAGGGTTTGGTTTAGGGTTAGGGTTAGGGTTAAGTTTAGGTTTAGGGTTAGGTTTAGGGTTAGGGTCAGGTTTAGGTGTTAGGGATTAGGGGTTAGGGTTAGGTATAGGTTTTAGGGATAGGGTGAGGTTCAGCGTTAGGGTTAGGGTTAGGGTTTATGGTTAGGGTTAGGGCTTAGGGTTAGGGTTAGGGGTTAGGGTTAGGGTTAGGGTTAGGCTTAGGTTTAGCGGTTCGGGTTGGGTTAGGGTTAGGGTTCGGGTGAGGGTTAGGTTTAGAGTTAGGGTTAGTGTTAGTGGTTAGGGTTAGGGTTAGGGTCAAGTTTAGTGTTAGGGTTAGAGTTAGGGTCAGGTTTAGTGGTTAGGGGTTAGGGGTTAGGGTTAGGGTTAGCGTTAGGGTTAGGGTTAGTGTTGGGTTTAGGGTAAGGATTAGGGTTAGGGTAAGGGTTAGGATTAGGATTAGGTTTAGGGTTAGGGTTATGCGTTGGGGTTTAGGGTTAGGGTTGGGGTTAGGGTTAGGGTGAGGTTTAGCTTTAGAGTTAGGGTTAGTGTTAGTGTTTAGGGTTAGGGTTAGTGTTAGGGTTAGGGGTTGAGTTAGAGTTAGGGTTTAGGGTAAGAGTTAGGGTTAGGGTTAGAGTTAGGTGTCATTAGGGTTAGGGTTAGGGTTAAGGTTTGGGTTAGGGTTAGGGTTAGGGTTAGGGTTAGGATTAGGGTTAGGGATAGGGTTAGGGTTAGGGTTAGGGTTATGGTTAGAGTTAGGGGTTAGGGGTCAGGGTTAGGGTTAGGTTTAGGGATAGGGTGAGACTCAACGTTAGGGTTAGGGTTA
>JAUMJL010001217.1:137500-140000 GCA_033558185.1 Dromococcyx pavoninus | reverse complement strand
TTAGTGTTTAGGGGTTAGGGGTTAGAGTTATGGTTAGGTTTAGGGATAGGGTGAGGTTCAGCGTCAGGGTTAGTGTTAGGGTTAGGGTTAGGGTTAGGGTTAGCGTTAGGGTTAGGGTTTAGGGTTAGGGTTAGGGTTAGGGTTAAGATTAGGGTTAGGGTTAGGTTTAGGGTCAGGTTTAGGGGTTAGGGGTTAGGGGTTAGGGTTAGGGTTAGGTTTAGGGATAGGGTGATGTTCAGCGTTTGGGTTAGGTTTAGGGTTAGGGTTAGGGTTAGGGTTAGAGTTAGGGTTAGGGTTAGGGTTAGGGTCAGGTTTAGGGGTTAGGGGTTAGGGGTTAGGGTTAGGGTTAGGTTTAGGGATAGGGTGATGTTCAGCGTTAGGGTTAGGGTTAGGGTTAGAGTTAGGGTTAGGGTTAGGGTTAGGGTTAGCGTTAGGATTAGGGTTGGGTTTAGGGTAAGGGTTAGGGTTAGGGTTAGGGTAAGGGTTTGGGTTAGGGTTAGGATTAGGATTAGGTTTAGGGTTAGGGTTAGGGTTAGGGTTAGGGTTAAGGTTAGGGTTAGGGTTAGGGATAGGTTTAGGGGTAGGGGTTGGGGTTGGTTTTAGGGTTAGGGTTAGGGTTAGGCTTAGGGTTAGGCGTTAGGCTTAGGGTTAGGGTTAGGGTAAGGGTTAGGGTAAGGGTTAGGGTTAGGGTTAGGGTTAGGGTTAGGGTTAGGGTTAGGGTTAGGGTTGGGTTAGGTTTAGGGTTAGTGGTCAGGGTTAGGGTTAGGGTTAGGGTCAGGTTTAGGGTTTAGGGGTTAGGATTTAGGCGTTAGGGTTATGGTTGGGTTTAGTGGTTGGGTGAGGTTAGGGTTAGGATTATTTTTAGGTCTTAGGGTTAGGGTTAGGGTTAGGTTTAGGCTTAGTGTAAGTGTTAGGGTTAGGGTTCGGGTTAGGGTTAGGTTTAGGGTAAAGGTTAGGGTTAGGGTTAGGGTTAGGGTTAGGGTTAGGGTTAGGGTTAGGGTTAAGTTTAGGTTTAGGGTTAGGTTTAGGGTTAGGGTCAGGTTTAGCGGTTAGGGATTAGGGGTTAGGGTTAGGGTTAGGTTTAGGGATAGGGTGAGGTTCATCGTTAGGGATAGGCTTAGGGTTAGGGTTAGGGTTAGGGTTTAGGGTTAGGGTTGGGTTTAATGTTAGGGTTAGGGTTACGATTAGGATTATGGTTAGGGTTAGGGTTTAGGGTTGAGGTTAGGGTTAGGGTTAGGTTTTAGGGTTAGGGTTAGGGTTAGGTTTAGGGTTAGGGTTAGGTTGAGGGTTAGGTTGAGGTTTAGATTTAGAGTTAGGGTTCGTGTTAGTGTTTAGGGTTAGGGTTAGTGTTAGGGTTAGGGGTTCAGTTAGAGTTAGGGTTTAGGGTATGAGTTAGGGTTAGGTTAGGGTTGGGTGTCATTAGGGTTAGGGTTAGGGTTAGGGTTAGGGTTAGGGTTAGGATTAGGGTTAGGGGTCGGGGTTAGTGTTAGCGTTAGGGGTTAGGGTTAGGGTTTATGGTTAGGGTTAGGGTCAGGGCTTAGGGTTAGGGTTAGGGGGTAGGGTTAGGGTTAGGGTTAGGGTTAGGCTTAGGTTTAGCAGTTCCTGTTGGGTTAGGGTTAGGGTTCGGGTGAGGGTTAGGTTTAGAGTTAGGGTTAGTGTTATTGGTTAGGGTTAGGGTTAGGGTTTGCGGTAAGCTTTAGGATTAGGGTTAGGGTTAGGGTATAGGGTTATGGTTAGGGTTAGGGTTAGGGTTAGAGTTAGGGTTAGGGTTAGGGTTAGGGGTTAGGGTAAGGGTTAGCGTTAGGGTTAGGGTTGGGTTTACGGTAAGGGTTAGGGTTAGGGTAAGGGTTTGTGTTAGGGCTAGGATTAGGATTCGGTTTAGGGTTAGGGTTAGGGTTAGGGTTAGGTTTAGGGGTTGGGGTTGGGCTTAGGGTTATGGTTAGGGTTAGGCTTAGGGATAGGTTTAGGGGTAGGGGTTGGGGTTGGGTTTAGGGTTAGGGTTAGGGTTAGGCTTAGGGTTAGGGGTTAGCGTTAGGGTTAGGGTTAGGTTTAGGGTTAGGGGTTAGGGTTAGGGTTAGGGTTAGGGTTAGGGTTTGGATTAGGTTTAGCCGTTGGGGTTGGGTTAGGGTTAGGAGTTGGGGTTAGGGTTAGTGTTGGGATTTAGGGTTAGTGTTAGTGTTAGGGTTAGGGGTTAGGGTTAGTCTTTTGCGTTAGGGTTAGGGTTAGTGTGAGGTTCAGGGTCTGGCGTTGGGGTTAGGATTAGGGTTAGGGTAAGGGTTAGGGTAAGGGATTCGGTTAAGGTTAGGGTTAGGGTTAGGGTTGGGTTAGGTTTAGGGTTAGTGGTCAGGGTTAGGGTTAGGGTTACGGTCAGGTTTAGGGGTTAGGGGTTAGGATTTAGGCGTTAGGGTTATGGTTGGGTTTAGTGGTAGGGTGAGGTTAGGGTTAGGGTTAGGCTTAGTGTTAGGGTTAGGGTTAGGGGTAGGGTTAGGGTTAGGGTTAG
>JAUMJL010001217.1:125000-130000 GCA_033558185.1 Dromococcyx pavoninus | reverse complement strand
GTTAGGTTTAGGGTTAGTGGTCAGGGTTAGGGTTAGGGTTAGGGTCAGGTTTAGGGGTTAGGGGTTAGGATTTAGGCGTTAGGGTTATGGTTGGGTTTAGTGGTAGGGTGAGGTTAGGGTTAGGGTTAGTGTTAGGTGTTAGGGTTAGGGTTAGGGTTAGGGATAGGGGTTGGGGTTGGGGTTAGGGTTAGGGTTAGGGTTAGGGTTAGGGTTAGGTTTAAGTTTAGGTTTAGGGTTAGGTTTAGGGTTAGGGTCAGGTTTAGGGGTTAGGGATTAGGGGTTAGGGTTAGGTTTAGGTTTAGGGATAGGGTGAGGTTCATCGTTAGGGATAGGATTAGGGTTAGGGTTAGGGTTAGGGTTAGGGTTAGGGTAGGGTTAGGGGTTAGGCTTAGGGTTGGGTTTAGGGTTAGGGTTAGGATTACGATTAGGGTTAGGTTTAGGGTTAGGGGTTAGGGTTAGGGTTAGGATTAGGGTTAGGGTTAGGGTTAGGGTTAGTGTTAGGTTGAGGGTTAGGTGGAGGTTTAGGTTTAGAGTTAGGGTTCGTGTTAGTGTTTAGGGTTAGGGTTAGTGTTAGGGTTAGGGTTTCAGTTAGAGTTAGGGTTTAGGGTAAGATTTAGGGTTAGGGTTAGGGTTGGGTGTCATTAGGGTTAGGGTTAGGGTTAGGGTTAGGGGTTAGGGTTAGGGTTAGGGTTAGGGTTGTGTTAGGTTTAGGGTTAGTGGTCAGGGCTTAGGGTTAGGGTTAGGGGTTAGGGTTAGGGTTAGGCTTAGGTTTAGCGGTTTGGGTTGGGTTAGGGTTAAGCTTCGGGTGAGGGTTAGGTTTAGAGTTAGGGTTAGTGTTAGTGGTTAGGGTTAGGGTTAGGGTTTGCGGTAAGCTTTAGGATTAGGGTTAGGGTTAGGGTATAGGGTTAGGGTTAGGGTTAGGGTTAGGGGTTAGGGTTAGGGTTAGGATTAGGGTTGGGTTAGGTTTAGGGTTAGTGGTCAGGGTTAGGATTAGGGTTAGGGTTAGGGTTAGGGTTAGGGATAGGGGTTGGGGTTGGGGTTAGGGTTAGGGTTAGGGTTAGGGTTAGGTTTAAGTTTAGGTTTAGGGTTAGGTTTAGGGTTAGGGTCAGGTTTAGGGGTTAGGGATTAGGGGTTAGGGTTAGGTTTAGGGATAGGGTGAGGTTCATCGTTAGGGATAGGATTAGGGTTAGGGTTAGGGTTAGGGTTAGGGTTAGGGTTAGGGTTAGGGTTAGGGTTAGGGGTTAGGGTTAGGGTTGGGTTTAGGGTTAGGGTTAGGATTACGATTAGGGTTAGGGTTAGGGTTAGGGGTTAGGGTTGATGTTAGGGTTAGGGTTAGGGTTAGGGGTTAGGGTTGAGGTTAGGGTTAGGGTTAGGTTTTAGGGTTAGGGTTAGGGTAAGGGTTAGGGTTAGCGTTAGGATTAGGGTTGGGGTTAGGGTTAGGGTAAGGGTTAAGGTTAGGTTTAGGGTTAGGATTAGGATTAGGTTTAGGGTTAGGGTTAGCGTTAGGGGTTGGGATTTAGGGTTAGGGTTGGGGTTGGGGTTAGGGTGAGGTTTAGGTTTAGAGTTAGGGTTAGTGTTAGTGTTTAGGGTTAGGTTTAGTGTTAGGGTTAGGGGTTGAGTTAGAGTTAGGGTTTAGGGTAAGAGTTAGGGTTAGGATTAGAATTAGGGTTGGGTGTCATTAGGGTTAGGGTTAGGGTTAGGCTTAGGTTTAGCGGTTCGGGTTGCGTTAGGGTTAGGGTTCGGGTGAGGGTGAGGTTTAGAGTTAGGGTTAGTGTTAGTGGTTAGGCTTAGGGTTTGCGGTAAGCTTTAGGATTAGGGTTAGGGTATAGGGATAGGGTTAGGGTTAGGGTTAGGGTTAGGGTTAGGGTTAGGGTTAGGGTTAGGGTTAGGGTTAAGTTTAGGGTTAGGGTTAGGGTCAGGGTTAGGGTCAGGTTTTGGGGTTAGGGGTTAGGGGTTAGGGGTTAGGGTTAGGGTTAGGTTTAGGGATAGGCTGAGGTTCAGCGTCAGGGTTAGGGTTACGGTTAGGATTAGGGTTAGGGTTAGGGTTAGGGTTAGGGTTAGGGTTAGGGTTAGCGTTAGGGTTAGGGTTTAGGGTTAGGGTTAAGGTTAAGTTTAGGGTTAGGGTTAGGGTTAGGGTCAGGTTTAGGGGTTAGGGTTTAGGGGTTAGGGTTAGGGTTAGGTTTAGGGATAGGGTGAGGTTCAGCGTTAGGGTTAGGGTTAGGGTTAGAGTTAGGGTTAGGGTTAGGGTTAGGGTTAGGGTTAAGGGTTAGGGTTAGGGTTAGCGTTAGGGTTAGGGTTGGGTTTAGGTTAAGGGTTAGGGTTAGGGTAAGGGTTAGGGTTAGGGTTAGGGTTAGTATTAGGTTTAGTGTTAGGGTTAGGGTTAGGGGTTGGGGTTTAGGGTTAGGGTTGGGGTTGGGGTTAGGGTGAGGTTTAGGTTTAGTGTCAGGATTAGTGTTAGTGTTTAGGGTTAGGTTTAGTGTTAGGGTTAGGGTTTGAGTTAGGTTTAGGTTTTAGGGTAAGTGTTAGGGTTAGGTTTAGGGTTAGGGTTAGGTGTCATTAGGGTTAGGGTTAGGGTTAGGGTTAGGATTAGGTTTAGGGGTCAAGGTTAGTGTTAGCGTTAGGGGTTAGGGTTAGGGTTAGGGTTAGGGTTAGGCTTAGGTTTAGCAGTTCGGGTTGGGTTAGGGTTAGGGTTCGGGTGAGGGTTAGGTTTAGAGTTACGGTTAGTGTTAGTGGTTAGGGTTAGGGTGAGGGTTTGCGGTAAGCTTTAGGATTAGGGTTAGGATTAGGGTATAGGGTTAGGGTTAGGGTTAGGGTTAAGTTTAGGGTTAGGGTTAGGGTCAGGGTTAGGGTCAGGTTTAGGGTTTAGGGGTAAGGGGTTAGGGTTAGGGTTAGGGTTAGGTTTAGGGATAGGGTGAGGTTCAGCGTCAGGGTTAGGGTTAGGGTTAGGGTTAGGGTTAGGTTTTGGGTTAGCGTTAGGGTTGGGGTTGGGTTTAGGTTAAGGGTTAGGGTTAGGGTAAGGGTTAAGGTTAGGTTTAGGGTTAGGATTAGGATTAGGTTTAGGGTTAGGGTTAGCGTTAGGGGTTGGGATTTAGGGTTAGGGTTGGGGTTGGGGTTAGGGTGAGGTTTAGGTTTAGAGTTAGGGTTAGTGTTAGTGTTTAGGGTTAGGTTTAGTGTTAGGGTTAGGGGTTGAGTTAGAGTTAGGGTTTAGGGTAAGAGTTAGGGTTAGGATTAGAATTAGGGTTGGGTGTCATTAGGGTTAGGGTTAGGGTTAGGCTTAGGTTTAGCGGTTCGGGTTGCGTTAGGGTTAGGGTTCGGGTGAGGGTGAGGTTTAGAGTTAGGGTTAGTGTTAGTGGTTAGGGTTAGGGTTAGGGTTTGCGGTAAGCTTTAGGATTAGGGTTAGGTATAGGGATAGGGTTAGGGTTAGGGTTAGGGTTAGGCTTAGGGTTAGGGTTAGGGTTAGGGTTAAGTTTAGGGTTAGGGTTAGCATTAGGTTTAGTGTTAGGGTTAGGGTTAGGGGTTGGGGTTTAGGGTTAGGGTTGGGGTTGGGGTTAGGGTGAGGTTTAGGTTTAGAGTTAGGGTTAGTGTTAGTGTTTAGGGTTAGGTTTAGTGTTAGGGTTAGGGTTTGAGTTAGGTTTAGGTTTTAGGGTAAGAGTTAGGGTTAGGTTTAGGGTTAGGGTTAGGTGTCATTAGGGTTAGGGTTAGGATTAGGTTTAGGGGTCAAGGTTAGTGTTAGCGTTAGGGGTTAGGGTTAGGGTTAGGGTTTATGGTTAAGGTTAGGGTAAGGGCTTAGGGTTAGGGTTAGGGTTAGGTTTAGGGGTTGGGGTTGGGCTTAGTGTTATGGTTAGGGTTAGGGTTAGGTGTCATTAGGGTTAGGGTTAGGGTAAGGATTAGGTTTAGGGGTCAGGGTTAGTGTTAGCGTTAGGGGTTAGGGTTAGGGTTAGGGTTTATGGTTAAGGTTAGGGTCAGGGCTTAGGCTTTGGGTTAGGGTTAGGTTTAGGGGTTGGGGTTGGGCTTAGTGTTATGGTTAGGGTTAGGGTTAGGGTTAGGGTTAGGGTTAGGGGTTAGGGTTAGGGTTAGCGTTAGGGTTAGGGGTTAGGGTTAGGGTTAGGGTTAGGGTTAGGTTTAGCCGTTGGGGTTGGGTTAGGGTTAGGGTTAGGAGTTGGGGTTAGGGTTAGGGTTGGGATTTAGGGTTAGTGTTAGTGTTAGGGTTAGGGGTTAGTGTTAGGCTTTTGCGTTAGGGTTAGGGTTAGGGTTAGGGTTGGGTTAGGTTTAGGGTTAGTGTTCAGGGTTAGGGTTAGGGTTAGGGTCAGGTTTAGGGGTTAGGGGTTAGGGTTTAGGCGTTATGGTTAGGGTTGGGTTTAGTGGTAGGGTGAGGTTAGGGTTAGGGTTAGGGTTAGGTGTTAGGGTTACGGTTAGGGTTAGGGTTAGGGGTTGGGCTTGGTGTTAGGGTTAGGGTTAGGGTTTAGGGTTAGGGTTAGGGTTAGGGTTAGGGTTAAGTTTAGGTGTTAGGGATTAGGGGTTAGGGTTAGGGTTAGGTTTTAGGGATAGGGTGAGGTTCAGCGTTAGGGTTTGGGTTAGGGTTAGGGGTCAGGGTTAGGGTTGGGTTTAGGGTTAGGGTTAGGGTTAGATTTCTGGGTTAGGGTTAGGGTTAGGGTTAGGGTTAGGTTGAGGGTTAGGTTGAGGTTTAGGTTTAGAGTTAGGGTTAGTGTTAGTGTGTAGGGTTAGGGGCTGAGTTAGAGTTAGGGTTTAGGGTAAGAGTTAGGGTTAGGTTTAGGGTTAGGGTTAGGTGTCATTAGGGTTAGGGTTAGGGTTAGGGTTAGGTTTAGGGTTAGGGTTAGGATTAGGGTTAGGGATAGGGTTAGGGTTAGGGTTAGGGTTAGGATTATGGTTAGAGTTAGGGTTAGCGTTAGGGTCAGGGTTTAGGGGTAGGGTTAGAGTTAAGTTTAGGGTTAGGGTTAGGTTTAGGGTCAGGTTTAGGGGTTAGGGGTTAGGGGTCAGGG
>JAUMJL010001217.1:117500-120000 GCA_033558185.1 Dromococcyx pavoninus | reverse complement strand
TAGCGTTAGGGTTAGGGTTTAGGGTTAGGGTTAGGGTTAAGTTTAGGGTTAGGCTTAGGGTTAGGGTCAGGTTTAGGGGTTAGGGGTTAGGGTTAGGGTTAGGCTTAGGGTTAGGGTTAGGTTTAGGGATAGGGTGATGTTCAGCGTTAGGGTTAGGGTTAGGGTTAGAGTTAGGGTTAGGGTTAGGGTTAGGGTTAGGGGTTAGGGTTAGGGTTAGGGTTAGCGTTAGGGTTAGGTTTGGGTGTAGGGTAAGGGTTAGGTTTAGGGGTTGGGGTTGGGTTTAGGGTTAGGGTTAGGTTTAGGGGTTGGGGTTGGGTTTAGCGTTAGGGTTAGGGTTAGGCTTAGGGTTAGGGGTTAGGGTTAGGGTTAGGGTTAGGTGTTAGGGTTAGGGTTAGGGTTAGGGTTTGGCTTAGGTTTAGCTGTTGGGGTTGGGTTAGGGTTAGGAGTTGGGGTTAGGGTTAGGGTTGGGATTTAGGGTTAGTGTTAGTGTTAGGGTTACGCGTTAGGGTTATGCTTTTGCGTTAGGGTTAGGGTCAGGTTTAGGGGTTAGGGGTTAGGGGTTAGGGTTAGGGTTAGGTTTAGGGATAGGGTGATGTTCAGCGTTAGGGTTAGGGTTAGAGTTAGTGTTAGGGTTAGGGTTAGGGTTAGGGTTGGGTTAGGTTTAGGGTTAGTGGTCAGGGTTCGGGTTAGGGTTAGGGTCAGGTTTAGGGGTTAGGGGTTAGGATTTGGATGTTAGGGTTAGGGTTGGGTTTAGTGGTAGGGTGAGGTTAGGGTTAGGGTTAGTGTTAGGTGTTAGGGTTAGGGTTAGGGTTAGGGGTTGGGGTTGGGGTTAGGGTTAGGGTTAAGTTTAGGTTTAGGGTTAGGTTTAGGGTTAGGGTCACGTTTAGGGGTTAGGGATTACGGGTTAGTGTTAGGGTTAGGTTTAGGGATAGGGTGAGGTTCATCGTTAGGGATAGGGTTAGGGTTAGGGTTACGGTTAGGGGTTAGGATTAGGGTTGGGTTTAGGGTTAGGGTTAGGGTTACGATTAGGATTAGGGTTAGGGTTAGGGGTTAGGGTTGAGGTTAGGGTTAGGGTTAGGTTTAGGGTTAGGGTTAGGTTGAGGGTTAGGTTGAGGTTTAGGTTTAGAGTTAGGGTTAGTGTTAGTGTTTAGGGTTAGGCTTAGGATTAGGGTTAGGGGTCGGGGATAGTGATAGCGTTAGGGGTTAGGGTTAGGGTTAGGGTTTATGGTTAGGGTTAGGGTCAGGGCTTAGGGTTAGGGTTAGGGGTTAGGGTTAGAATTAGGGTTAGGGTTAGGCTTAGGCTTAGGTTTAGCGGTTCGGGTTGGGTTAGGGTTAGGGTTCGGGTGAGGGTTAGGTTTAGAGTTAGGGTTAGTGTTAGTGGTTAGGGTTAGGGATTGCAGTAAGCTTTAGGATTAGGGTTAGGGTTAGGGTATAGGGTTAGGGTTAGGGTTAAGTTTAGGGTTAGGGTTAGGGTCAGGGTTAGGGTCAGGTTTAGGGTTTAGGTGTTAGGGGTTAGGGTTAGGGTTAGGGTTAGGGATAGGGTGATGTTCAGCGTCAGGGTTAGGGTTAGGGTTAGGGTTAGGGTTAGGATTAGGGTTAGTGTTAGGGTTAGGATTAGGATTAGGGTTAGAGTTAGGGTTAGGGTTAGGGGTTGGGGTTTAGGGTTAGGGTTGAGGTTGGGGTTAGGGTGAGGTTTAGGTTTAGAGTTAGGGTTAGTGTTAGTGTTTAGGGTTAGGTTTAGTGTTAGGGTTAGGGCTTGAGTTAGGTTTAGGGTTTAGGGTAAGAGTTAGGGTTAGGTTTAGGGTAAGAGTTAGGGTTAGGTTTAGGGTTAGGGTTAGGTGTCATTAGGGTTAGGGTTAGGGTTAGTGTTAGGATTAGGTTTAGGGGTCAGGGTTAGTGTTAGCGTTAGGGGTTAGGGTTAGGGTTTATGGTTAAGGTTAGGGTCAGGGCTTAGGGTTAGGGTTAGGGTTAGGTTTAGGAGTTGGGGTTGGGCTTATTGTTATGGTTAGGGTTCGGGTTTGGCTTATGTTTAGCCGTTGGGGTTGGGTTAGGCTTAGGGTTGGAATTTAGGGTTAGTGTTAGTGTTAGGGTTACGGGTTAGGGTTATGCTTTTGCGTTAGGTTTAGGGTTAGGGTGAGGGTCAGGGTTAGGCGTTGGGGTTAGGATTAGGGTTAGGAGTTGGGCTTAGGGTTAGGGTTAGGGTTAGGGTTAGGGTTAGGGTTAGGCTTAGGGTTAGGGTTAGGGTTAGGGTAAGGGTTAGGGTTAGGGTTAGGGTTAGGGTTGGGTTAGGTTTAGGGTTAGTGGTCAGGGTTAGGGGTTAGGGTTAGGGTTAGGTTTAGGGATAGGGTGATGTTCAGCGTTAGGGTTAGGGTTAGGGTTAGAGTTAGGGTTAGGGTTAGGGTTAGGGTTAGGGGTTAGGGTTAGGGTTACAGTTAGCGTTAGTATTAGGGTAGGGTTTAGGGTAAGGGTTAGGGTTTGGGTAAGGGTTTGGGTTAGGGTT
>JAUMJL010001217.1:95000-97500 GCA_033558185.1 Dromococcyx pavoninus | reverse complement strand
GGTTAGGGTTAGGCTTAGGTTTAGCGGTTCGGGTTGGGTTAGGGTTAGGGTTCGGGTGAGGGTTAGGTTTAGAGTTAGGGTTAGTGTTAGTGGTTAGGGTTAGGGTTAGGGTCAAGTTTAGTGTTAGGGTTAGAGTTAGGGTCAGGTTTAGTGGTTAGGGGTTAGGGGTTAGGGTTAGGGTTAGCGTTAGGGTTAGGGTTAGGGTTGGGTTTAGGGTAAGGATTAGGGTTAGGGTAAGGGTTAGGATTAGGATTAGGTTTAGGGTTAGGGTTATGCGTTGGGGTTTAGGGTTAGGGTTGGGGTTAGGGTTAGGGTGAGGTTTAGCTTTAGAGTTAGGGTTAGTGTTAGTGTTTAGGGTTAGGGTTAGTGTTAGGGTTAGGGGTTGAGTTAGATTTAGGGTTTAGGGTAAGAGTTAGGGTTAGGGTTAGGATTAGGGTTAGGGATAGGGTTAGGGTTAGGGTTAGGGTTAGGGTTATGGTTAGAGTTAGGGTTAGCGTTAGGGTCAGGGTTTAGGGTTTGGGTTAGGGTTAAGTTTAGGGTTAGGGTCAGGTTTTGGGTCAGGTTTAGGGGTTAGGTGTTAGGGGTCAGGGTTAGGGTTAGGTTCAGGGATAGGGTGAGGTTCAGCGTTAGGGTTAGTGTTAGGGTTAGGGTTCGGGGTTAGGGTTAGGGTTAGGGTTAGGGTTAGCGTTAGAGTTAGGGTTAGGGTTGGGTTTAGGGTAAGTGTTAGGGTTAGGGTTAGGGTGAGGGTTAGGATTAGGGTTAGGGTCACGTTTAGGGGTTAGGGATTAGGGTTAGGGTTAGGGTTAGGGTTAGGGTTAGGGTTAGGGTTAGGGTCAGGGTTAGGGTCAGGTTTAGTGTTTAGGGGTTAGGGTTTAGGGTTAGGGTTAGGGTTAGGGTTAGGGTTAGGGTTAGGGTTAGGGTTAGGGTTAGGGTTAGCGTTAGCGTTAGTGTTAGGGTTTAGGGTTAGGGTTAGGGTTAGGGTTAGGGTTAGGGTTAAGTTTAGGGTTAGAGTTAGGGTTAGGGTCAGGTTTAGGGGTTAGGGGTTAGGGTTAGGGTTAGGTTTAGGGATAGGGTGATGTTCAGCGTTAGTGTTAGGGTTAGAGTTAGGGTTAGGGTTAGGGGTTAGGGTTAGGGTTAGGGTTAGGGTTAGCGTTAGGGTTAGGGTTGGGTTTAGGGTAAGGGTTAGGGTTAGGGTAAGGGTTTGGGTTAAGGTTAGGATTAGGATTAGGTTTAGGGTTAGGGTTAGGGTTAGGTTTAGGGGTTGGGGTTGGGGTTAGGGTTATGGTTAGGGTTAGGGTTAGGGTTAGGGTTAGGGTCAGGGTTAGGGTTGGGCTTAAGGTTGGGTTTAGGGTTAGGGTTAGGGCTAGGCTTTTGGATTAGTTTTACGGTAAGGATTCGGGTTAGGGTTCGGTTTTAGGGTTAGAGTCCAGGTTAGGGTTTGGAGTTAGGGTTAGGGTTAGGGTTAGGGTTAGGTTTAGGGGTTGGGGTTGGGTTTAGGGTTAGGGTTAGGTTTAGGGGTTTAGGGTTAGGGTTAGGGTTAGGGTTAGGGTTAGAGTTAGGGTTTGGGGTTAGAGTTAGTATTAGGGGTATAGGGTTTGCGTTAGGATTAGGGTTAGGTTTGGGTTTAGGGTTATGGTTATGATTAGGGTTTAGGGTTAGGGGTTAGGGTTAGGGTTAGGGTTAGGGTTAGGGTTAGGGTTAGGGTTAGGGGTTAGGGTTAGGGGTTAGGGTTAGTGCTAGGCTTTTGGGTTAGGGTTACTGTTAGGATTTGGGTTAGGGTTAGGTTTTAGGGTTACAGTCCAAGATAGGGTTAGGAGTGAGGGTTAGGGTTAGGGTTAGGGTTAGGGTTAGGGTTAGGGTTAGGGTTAGGGTTAGGGTTAGGGTTAGGGTTAGGTTTAGGGGTTGGGGTTGGGTTTAGGGTTAGGGTTAGGGTTAGAGTTAGGGTTTGGGGTTAGAGTTAGTATTAGGGGTTTAGGGTTAGCGTTAGGGTTAGGGTTAGGTTTGGGTTTAGGGTTATGGTGAGGGTTAGGGTTTAGGGTTAGGGGTTAGGGTTAGGGTTTAGTGTTAGGGGTTAGGGTTAGGGTTAGGGTTAGGGTTAGGGTTAGGGTTAGGGTTAGGGTTAGGGGTTAGGGTTAGGGTTAGGGTTAGGATCGGGGTTAGGGTTTGGTTTAGGTTTAGGTGTAGGGTGAGGTTAGGGATATGGTGAGGTGTTAGGTTTAGGGTAAGGGTGAGTGTAAGGGTTAGGTTTAGGGTTAAGGTTAGATTTAGGGTTAGGTTTCGGGTTAGGGTTAGAGTTAGATTTAGGCTTAGGGTTAGGCTTAGGCTTAGGCTTAGGGGTTGGGGATGGGGTTAGTGTTACGGTTAGGATTAGGGGTAGGGTTAGGGTTAGGTTTAGGGATTGGGGTTGGGTTAGGGTTAGGGTTAGGGTTAGGGTTAGGGTAAGGATTAGGGTTACGGTTAGGGTTAGGGGTCAGGGTTAGGTGTTCTGGTTGGGGTTAGG
>JAUMJL010001217.1:70000-77500 GCA_033558185.1 Dromococcyx pavoninus | reverse complement strand
TGGGGTTGGGTTTAGGTTAAGGGTTAGGGTTAGGGTAAGGGTTAAGGTTAGGTTTAGGGTTAGGATTAGGATTAGGTTTAGGGTTAGGGTTAGCGTTAGGGGTTGGGATTTAGGGTTAGGGTTGGGGTTGGGGTTAGGGTGAGGTTTAGGTTTAGAGTTAGGGTTAGTGTTAGTGTTTAGGGTTAGGTTTAGTGTTAGGGTTAGGGGTTGAGTTAGAGTTAGGGTTTAGGGTAAGAGTTAGGGTTAGGATTAGAATTAGGGTTGGGTGTCATTAGGGTTAGGGTTAGGGTTAGGCTTAGGTTTAGCGGTTCGGGTTGCGTTAGGGTTAGGGTTCGGGTTCGGGTGAGGTTTAGAGTTAGGGTTAGTGTTAGTGGTTAGGGTTAGGGTTAGGGTTTGCGGTAAGCTTTAGGATTAGGGTTAGGGTATAGGGATAGGGTTAGGGTTAGGGTTAGGGTTAGGGTTAGGGTTAGGGTTAGGGTTAGGGTTAGGGTTAGGGTTAAGATTAGGGTTAGGGTTAGGGTCAGGGTTAGGGTCAGGTTTTGGGGTTAGGGGTTAGGGGTTAGGGTTAGGGTTAGGTTTAGGGATAGGCTGAGGTTCAGCGTCAGGGTTAGGGTTAGGGTTAGGGTTAGGGTTAGGGTTAGGGTTAGGGTTAGGGTTAGCGTTAGGGTTAGGGTTTAGGGTTAGGGTTAAGGTTAAGTTTAGGGTTAGGGTTAGGGTTAGGGTCAGGTTTAGGGGTTAGGGTTTAGGGGTTAGGGTTAGGGTTAGGTTTAGGGATAGGGTGAGGTTCAGCGTTAGGGTTAGGGTTAGGGTTAGAGTTAGGGTTAGGGTTAGGGTTAGGGTTAGGGTTAGGGGTTAGGGTTAGGATTAGCGTTAGGGTTAGGGTTGGGTTTAGGTTAAGGGTTAGGGTTAGGGTAAGGGTTAGGGTTAGGGTAAGGGTTAGCATTAGGTTTAGTGTTAGGGTTAGGGATAGGGGTTGGGGTTTAGGGTTAGGGGTTGGGGTTTAGGGTTAGGGTTGGGGTTGGGGTTAGGGTGAGGTTTAGGTTTAGAGTTAGGGTTAGTGTTAGTGTTTAGGGTTAGGTTTAGTGTTAGGGTTAGGGTTTGAGTTAGGTTTAGGTTTTAGGGTAAGAGTTAGGGTTAGGTTTAGGGTTAGGGTTAGGTGTCATTAGGGTTAGGGTTAGGATTAGGTTTAGGGGTCAAGGTTAGTGTTAGCGTTAGGGGTTAGGGTTAGGGTTAGGGTTTATGGTTAAGGTTAGGGTAAGGGCTTAGGGTTAGGGTTAGGGTTAGGTTTAGGGGTTGGGGTTGGGCTTAGTGTTATGGTTAGGATTAGGGTTAGGTGTCTTTAGGGTTAGGGTTAGGGTAAGGATTAGGTTTAGGGGTCAGGGTTAGTGTTAGCGTTAGGGGTTAGGGTTAGGGTTAGGGTTTATGGTTAACGTTAGGGTCAGGGCTTAGGGTTAGGGTTAGGGTTAGGTTTAGGGGTTGGGGTTGGGCTTAGTGTTATGGTTAGGGTTAGGGTTAGGGTTAGGGTTAGGGGTTAGGGTTAGGGTTAGCGTTAGGGTTAGGGGTTAGGGTTAGGGTTAGGGTTAGGGTTAGGTTTAGCCGTTGGGGTTGGGTTAGGGTTAGGGTTAGGAGTTGGGGTTAGGGTTAGGGTTGGGATTTAGGGTTAGTGTTAGTGTTAGGGTTAGGGGTTAGTGTTAGGCTTTTGCGTTAGGGTTAGGGTTAGGGTTGGGTTAGGTTTAGGGTTAGTGTTCAGGGTTAGGGTTAGGGTTAGGGTCAGGTTTAGGGGTTAGGGGTTAGGGTTTAGGCGTTATGGTTAGGGTTGGGTTTAGTGGTAGGGTGAGGTTAGGGTTAGGGTTAGGTTTAGGTGTTAGGGTTACGGTTAGGGTTAGGGTTAGGGGTTGGGCTTGGAGTTAGGGTTAGGGTTAGGGTTTAGGGTTAGGGATAGGGTTAGGGTTAGGGTTAGGGTTAAGTTTAGGTGTTAGGGATTAGGGGTTAGGGTTAGGGTTAGGTTTTAGGGATAGGGTGAGGTTCAGCGTTAGGGTTTGGGTTAGGGTTAAGGGTCAGGGTTAGGGTTGGGTTTAGGGTTAGGGTTAGGGTTAGATTTCTGGGTTAGGGTTAGGGTTAGGGTTAGGGTTAGGTTGAGGGTTAGGTTGACGTTTAGGTTTAGAGTTAGGGTTAGTGTTAGTGTGTAGGGTTAGGGGTTGAGTTAGAGTTAGGGTTTAGGGTAAGAGTTAGGGTTAGGTTTAGGGTTAGGGTTAGGGTTAGGGTTAGGGTTAGGGTTAGGGTTAGGGTTAGGATTAGGGTTAGGGATAGGGTTAGGGTTAGGGTTAGGGTTATGGTTAGAGTTAGGGTTAGCGTTAGGGTCAGGGTTTAGGGGTAGGGTTAGAGTTAAGTTTAGGGTTAGGGTTAGGTTTAGGGTCAGGTTTAGGGGTTAGGGGTTAGGGGTCAGGGTTAGGGTTAGGTTTAGGGATAGGGTGAGGTTCAGCGTTAGGGTTAGTGTTAGGGTTTGGGTTAGGGGTCAGGGTTAGGGTTAGGGTTAGCGTTAGAGTTAGGGTTAGGGTTGGGTTTAGAGTAAGGGTTAGGGTAAGGCTAAGGGTTAGGTTTTGGGTTAGGATGAGTGTTAGGATTAGGGTTAGGGTCACGTTTAGGGGTTAGGGGTTAGGGTTAGGGTTAGGGTTAGGGTTAGGGTTAGGGTTAGGGTTAGGCTTAGGGTTAGGGTCAGGTTTAGGGGTTAGGGGTTAGGGGTTAGGGTTAGGGTTAGCGTTAGGGTTAGGGTTGGGTGTAGGGTAAGGGTTAGGTTTAGGGGTTGGGGTTGGGTTTAGGGTTAGGGTTAGGTTTAGGGGTTGGGGTTGGGTTTAGCGTTAGGGTTAGGGTTAGGCTTAGGGTTAGGGGTTAGGGTTAGGGTTAGGGTTAGGGTTAGGGGTTAGGGTTAGGGTTAGGGTTAGGCTTAGGTTTAGCTGTTGGGGTTGGGTTAGGGTTAGGAGTTGGGGTTAGGGTTAGGGTTTGGATTTAGGGTTAGTGTTAGTGTTAGGGTTACGCGTTAGGGATATGCTTTTGCGTTAGGGTTAGGGTCAGGTTTAGGGGTTAGGGGTTAGGGGTTAGGGTTAGGGTTACGTTTAGGGATAGGGTGATGTTCAGCGTTAGGGTTAGTGTTAGGGTTAGTGTTAGGGTTAGTGTTAGGGTTAGGGTTAGGGTTGGGTTAGGTTTAGGGTTAGTGGTCAGGGTTAGGGTTAGGGTTAGGGTCAGGTTTAGGGGTTAGGGGTTAGGATTTGGATGTTAGGGTTAGGGTTGGGTTTAGTGGGAGGGTGAGGTTAGGGTTAGGGTTAGTGTTAGGTGTTAGGGTTAGGGTTAGGGTTAGGGTTAGGGTTAGGGGTTGGGGTTGGGGTTAGGGTTAGGGTTAGGGTTAAGTTTAGGTTTAGGGTTAGGTTTAGGGTTAGGGTCAGGTTTAGGGGTTAGGGATTAGGGGTTAGTGTTAGGGTTAGGTTTAGGGATAGGGTGAGGTTCATCGTTAGGGTTAGGGTTAGGGTTAGGGTTAGGGTTAGGGTTAGGGTTAGGGTTAGGCTTAGGGGTTAGGGGTTAGGGGTTAGGGTTAGGGTTAGGTTTAGGGATAGGGTGATGTTCAGCGTTAGGGTTAGGGTTAGGGTTAGAGTTAGGGTTAGGGTTAGGGTTAGGGTTAGGGTTAGGGTTAGGGGTTAGGGTTAGGTTTAGAGTTAGCGTTAGGGTTAGGGTTGGGTGTAGGGTAAGGGTTAGGTTTAGGGGTTGGGGTTGGGTTTAGGGTTAGGGTTAGGTTTAGGGGTTGGGGTTGGGTTTAGCGTTAGGGTTAGGGTTAGGCTTAGGGTTAGGGGTTAGGGTTAGGGTTAGGGTTAGCGTTAGGTGTTAGGGTTAGGGTTAGGGTTAGGGTTTGGCTTAGGTTTAGCTGTTGGGGTTGGGTTAGGGTTAGGAGATGGGGTTAGGGTTAGGGTTGGGATTTAGGGTTAGTGTTAGTGTTAGGGTTACGCGTTAGGGTTATGCTTTTGCGTTAGGGTTAGGGTCAGGTTTAGGGGTTAGGGGTTAGGGGTTAGGGCTTAGGGTTAGGGTTAGGGTTAGGTTTAGGGGTTGGGGTTGGGCTTAGTGTTATGGTTAGGGTTAGGGTTAGGTGTCATTAGGGTTAGGGTTAGGGTTAGGGTTAGGTTTAGCCGTTGGGGTTGGGTTAGGGTTAGGGTTAGGAGTTGGGGTTAGGGTTAGGGTTGGGATTTAGGGTTAGTGTTAGTGTTAGGGTTAGGGGTTAGTGTTAGGCTTTTGCGTTAGGGTTAGGGTTAGGGTTGGGTTAGGTTTAGGGTTAGTGTTCAGGGTTAGGGTTAGGGTTAGGGTCAGGTTTAGGGGTTAGGGGTTAGGGTTTAGGCGTTATGGTTAGGGTTGGGTTTAGTGGTAGGGTGAGGTTAGGGTTAGGGTTAGGGTTAGGTGTTAGGGTTACGGTTAGGGTTAGGGTTAGGGGTTGGGCTTGGAGTTAGGGTTAGGGTTAGGGTTTAGGGTTAGGGATAGGGTTAGGGTTAGGGTTAGGGTTAAGTTTAGGTGTTAGGGATTAGGGGTTAGGGTTAGGGTTAGGTTTTAGGGATAGGGTGAGGTTCAGCGTTAGGGTTTGGGTTAGGGTTAAGGGTCAGGGTTAGGGTTGGGTTTAGGGTTAGGGTTAGGGTTAGATTTCTGGGTTAGGGTTAGGGTTAGGGTTAGGGTTAGGTTGAGGGTTAGGTTGACGTTTAGGTTTAGAGTTAGGGTTAGTGTTAGTGTGTAGGGTTAGGGGTTGAGTTAGAGTTAGGGTTTAGGGTAAGAGTTAGGGTTAGGTTTAGGGTTAGGGTTAGGGTTAGGGTTAGGGTTAGGGTTAGGATTAGGGTTAGGGATAGGGTTAGGGTTAGGTTTAGGTTTAGGGGTTGGGGTTGGGTTTAGGGTTAGGGTTAGGTTTAGGGGTTGGGGTTGGGTTTAGCGTTAGGGTTAGGGTTAGGCTTAGGGTTAGGGGTTAGGGTTAGGGTTAGGGTTAGGGTTAGGGGTTAGGGTTAGGGTTAGGGTTAGGCTTAGGTTTAGCTGTTGGGGTTGGGTTAGGGTTAGGAGTTGGGGTTAGGGTTAGGGTTGGGATTTAGGGTTAGTGTTAGTGTTAGGGTTACGCGTTAGGGATATGCTTTTGCGTTAGGGTTAGGGTCAGGTTTAGGGGTTAGGGGTTAGGGGTTAGGGTTAGGGTTACGTTTAGGGATAGGGTGATGTTCAGCGTTAGGGTTAGTGTTAGGGTTAGTGTTAGGGTTAGTGTTAGGGTTAGGGTTAGGGTTGGGTTAGGTTTAGGGTTAGTGGTCAGGGTTAGGGTTAGGGTTAGGGTCAGGTTTAGGGGTTAGGGGTTAGGATTTGGATGTTAGGGTTAGGGTTGGGTTTAGTGGGAGGGTGAGGTTAGGGTTAGGGTTAGTGTTAGGTGTTAGGGTTAGGGTTAGGGTTAGGGTTAGGGTTAGGGGTTGGGGTTGGGGTTAGGGTTAGGGTTAGGGTTAAGTTTAGGTTTAGGGTTAGGTTTAGGGTTAGGGTCAGGTTTAGGGGTTAGGGATTAGGGGTTAGTGTTAGGGTTAGGTTTAGGGATAGGGTGAGGTTCATCGTTAGGGTTAGGGTTAGGGTTAGGGTTAGGGTTAGGGTTAGGGTTAGGCTTAGGGGTTAGGGGTTAGGGTTAGGGTTAGGTTTAGGGATAGGGTGATGTTCAGCGTTAGGGTTAGGGTTAGGGTTAGAGTTAGGGTTAGGGTTAGGGTTAGGGTTAGGGTTAGGGGTTAGGGTTAGGTTTAGGGTTAGCGTTAGGGTTAGGGTTGGGTGTAGGGTAAGGGTTAGGTTTAGGGGTTGGGGTTGGGTTTAGGGTTAGGGTTAGGTTTAGGGGTTGGGGTTGGGTTTAGCGTTAGGGTTAGGGTTAGGCTTAGGGTTAGGGGTTAGGGTTAGGGTTAGGGTTAGCGTTAGGTGTTAGGGTTAGGGTTAGGGTTTGGCTTAGGTTTAGCTGTTGGGGTTGGGTTAGGGTTAGGAGATGGGGTTAGGGTTAGGGTTGGGATTTAGGGTTAGTGTTAGTGTTAGGGTTACGCGTTAGGGTTATGCTTTTGCGTTAGGGTTAGGGTCAGGTTTAGGGGTTAGGGGTTAGGGGTTAGGGCTTAGGGTTAGGGTTAGGGTTAGGTTTAGGGGTTGGGGTTGGGCTTAGTGTTATGGTTAGGGTTAGGGTTAGGTGTCATTAGGGTTAGGGTTAGGGTAAGGATTAGGTTTAGGGGTCAGGTTTAGTGTTAGCGTTAGGGGTTAGGGTTAGTGTTAGGGTTTATGGTTAAGGTTAGGGTCAGGGCTTAGGGTTAGGGTTAGGGTTAGGTTTAGGGGTTGGGGTTGGGCTTAGTGTTATGGTTAGGGTTAGGGTTAGGGGTTAGGGTTAGGGTTAGCGTTAGGGTTAGGGGTTAGGGTTAGGGTTAGGGTTAGGGTTAGGGTTAGGTGTAGCCGTTGGGGTTGGGTTAGGGTTATGGTTAGGAGTTGGGGTTAGGGTTAGGGTTGGGATTTAGGGTTAGTGTTAGTGTTAGGGTTAGGGGTTAGGGTTAGGGTTTTGCGTTAGGGTTAGGGTTAGGGTTAGGGTTGGGTTAGGTTTAGGGTTAGTGTTCAGGGTTAGGGTTAGGGTTAGGGTCAGGTTTAGGGGTTAGGGGTTAGGGTTTAGGCGTTATGGTTAGGGTTGGGTTTAGTGGTAGGGTGAGGTTAGGGTTAGGGTTAGGGTTAGGTGTTAGGGTTACGGTTAGGGTTAGGGTTAGGGGTTGGGCTTGGAGTTAGGGTTAGGGTTAGGGTTTAGGGTTAGGGTTAGGGTTAGGGTTAAGTTTAGGTGTTAGGGATTAGGGGTTAGTGTTAGGGTTAGGTTTTAGGGATAGGGTGAGGTTCAGCGTTAGGGTTTGGGTTAGGGTTAGGGGTCAGGGTTAGGGTTGGGTTTAGGGTTAGGGTTAGGGTTAGATTTCAGGTTTAGGGTTAGGGTTAGGGTTAGGTGTCATTAGGGTTAGGGTTAGGGTTAGGGTTAGGGTTAGGGTTAGGGTTAGGATTAGGGTTAGGGATAGGGTTAGGGTTAGGGTTAGGGTTATGGTTAGAGTTAGGGTTAGCGTTAGGGTCAGGGTTTAGGGGTAGGGTTAGAGTTAAGTTTAGGGTTAGGGTTAGGTTTAGGGTCAGGTTTAGGGGTTAGGGGTTAGGGGTCAGAGTTAGGGTTAGGTTTAGGGATAGGGTGAGGTTCAGCGTTAGGGTTAGTGTTAGGGTTAGGGTTAGGGTTAGGGGTTAGGGTTAGGGTTAGGGTTAGCGTTAGAGTTAGGGTTAGGGTTGGCTTTAGGGTAAGGGTTAGGGTAAGGCTAAGGGTTAGGTTTTGGGTTAGGATGAGTGTTAGGATTAGGGTTAGGGTCACGTTTAGGGGTTAGGGTTTAGGGTTAGGGTTAGGGTTAGGGTTAGGGTTAGGGTTAGGGTTAGCGTTAGGGTTAGGGTTTAGGGTTAGGGTTAGGGTTAAGTTTAGGG
>JAUMJL010001217.1:0-10000 GCA_033558185.1 Dromococcyx pavoninus | reverse complement strand
TAGGGTTAGGGTTAGGTTTAGGGATAGGGTTAGGTTTAGGGTTAGGGTTAGTGTTTAATGTAAGGGTTAGGGTTTATGGGTTAGGGTTAGGTTTAGCGTTAGTTTTAGGGTTAGGGGTTAGGGTTACGGACAGGGTTAGTGTTAGGGGTTAGATTTAGGGTTAGGGATATTCTTAGGGTTAGGTGTTAGTGTTAGGCTTAGGATTAGGGTTAGGATTAGGGTTAGGGTTAGGTTTAGGGTAATGGTTTGTGTTAGGGTTAGGGTTTGGGGTGAGGGTTAGGGGTTGTGGTAAGCGTTAGGGTTAGGGTTAGGGTTAGGGTCAGAGTCAGGGTTAGGGATTAGTGTTAGTGTTAGGGCGTTAGGGTTAGCGTTATGATTAGGGCTAGGGTGAGGTTTAGGGTTTAGGGGTCAGGGTTAGGGGAACGGTTACGGTTAAGGCTAGGGTTAGCGTTAGCGTTACGTTTTAGTGTTAGGGTTAGGGTTAGCGTTAGGGTTAGGGTTAGTATAAGGGGTTAGGGTTAGGGGTTAAGTTTAGAGTTTGGGTTATGGTTTAGGGTAAGGGTTAGGGTTACCTTAAGGGTTAGGGTTTAGTGTTCGGGTTAGGTTTAGGGTTGCGGTTAGGGTTAGGGATAGGCTTAGGCTTATGTTTACGGGTTACGGTTAGGGATAGCGTTAGGGTAAGGGGTACGGTTAGGGTTAAGTTTAGGCGTTAAGTTTAGAGTTAGGGAGTTATGGTAAGGGTTAGGGTTAGGGTTAGGGTTAGGGTTAGGGTTAGGGTTAGGGTTAGGGTTAGGGTTAGGGTTAGGGATAGGGTTAGGTTTAGGCTTAGGGTTAGGGTTTAGGGTTAGGGTTAGGGTATGGATTAGTGTGAGGTGTTAGTGTTAGGGTTATTGGTTAGGGTTAGGGTTAGGTTTTAGGGGTTAGGGTTAGGGATCAAGTTTAGGGTTAGGGTTAGGACTTAGGGTTACTCTTAGAGTTAGGGGTGAGGGATTAGGGTTAGGATTATGTTTAGGATTAGGGTTAGGGTTAGGTTTAGGGTTAGGGTTAGCATTAGGGTTAGGGTTAGGGGTTAGGTTTATGTTTAGAGTTACGGTTAGTGTTATGGTTAGGGTTAGGGTAACGGTCAGGGTCAGGGTCAGGTTCAGGGTCAGGGTCAGGGTCAGGGTCAGGGTCAGGGTCAGGGTCAGGGTCAGGTCTAAGGTTAGGTTTTGGGGGTTAGAGTTAGGGTTAGGGGATAGGGTTAGGGTTAAGGTTAGGGATAGGGTTTAGGGTTACAGTTATGGGTTAAGGTTCGGGTTAGGTTTAGTTTTAGAGTTAGGTTTAGAGTTAGGGTTAGAGTTAGGGTTAAGGGTTAGGGTTAGGGTTTAGGTTTAGTGTTAGTGTTTAGGGTTTGAGTTAGGGTTAGGGTTCGGCTTAGGATTAGGGTTAGGGGTTGGCGTTCGGGTTAGGGTTAGGGTTTAGGGTTAGGGTTAGGGTTTCGTGTTTAGGGTTCGGGTTAGGGTTTACGGTTAGGGTTAGAGTTAGGGTTTGCTTTAGGGTTAGGGGTTATGTTTAGGGTTCGGGTTAACGATAGGTTTAGGGTTGCGGTTTAGGGTTAGTCTTTGGGTTAGGGTTTACGGTTAGGTTTAGGGTTAGGGTTTGCTTTAGGGTTAGGGATTAGGTTTAGGGTTCGGGTTAGGGTTTAATGTTAGGGTTAGCGTTAGGTTAAGGTTTAGGTTTAAGGTTCGGGTTAGGTTTAGGGTCCGGGTTACTGTTCGGATAGTGTTAGGGTTAGGGGCTAGTGTTAGGGATAGGGTTAGTGTTAGATTTTAGGGTTAGGGAAAGGATTAGTGTTAGGGTTTAAGGTTAGGGTTAGGGTTAGGGTAAGTATTAGGCTTAGGTTTAGGGTTAGATTTAGGGATAGGGTTATGGTTAGGGTTAGTGTTTAGGGTTAGGGTTAGCGTTAGGGATTAGGTTTACGATTAGGTTTAGGGTTTAGGGCTGGGTTAGGGTTAGGTTAAGGATTAGTGTTAGGGTTAGGGTTTAGGGTTCAGGTTAGGGTTAGGGTTAGGGTTAGGGTTAGGGTTAGGGACAGGGTTAGGGTTAGTGTTAGGGTTAGTGGTTAGGGTTAGTGTTTATGTTAGGGTAAGTATTAGGGCTAGGGGTTAGGGATTTATGAACTCAAAATTGGGATGAGAAATCCAAAAATGATTCAGAAATCATAAAACGGGTTGAGGAATCACAAAATTGATTGAAGAACCCAAAAATGGATTGGGGATAACCAAAAATAAGTTGAGGGTCCAAAAATGGGCTAAGCAACCTAAAAATGGGCTGAGGAAACCAAAAAATGAATTGAGGAACCCTAACCCTTTTTTTGATTTCTCAGTCCATTTTGGTGTTCCTCAATCCGTTTTTGGATTTCTCAATCCATTTTTTCGTTTCTCATCCCTTTTTTGAGTTCCTAAATCCATTTTTGCATCTTTCAGTCCATTTTTGGTTTCCTCAATTCATTTTTGGGTTCCTGAATCCATTTCTTGGTCACTCAGCCCATTTTTGGTTTTCTCAGCCTGTTTTTGCGTTCCTCAAACCATTCTGGGTTTCTCAACCCATTTTTAGGTTCCTCAATCCATTTTTGGGTTCCTCAGTCCGTTTCTGTATTCCTCAATACATTTTTGAGTCCCGCAGCCCATTTTTGGGTCCCTCAATCTATTTTAGGGTTTCTTAGACCATTTTGGGTTTCCTCAGCCCATGTTTTGAGGTCCTTTAGCCCATTTTTGTGTCCCTTAGCTCATTTTTGGTCTTTCGCAATCCATTTTTGGTTTCTCATCCTATCTTTCAATTCCTAAATCCATTTTTGCGTCTTACAGTTCATTTTTGGTTTCCTCAATCCATTTTTGGGTTCCTAAATCCATGTCTTGGTCACTCAGCCCATTTTTGGGTTTCTCAGCCTATTTCTGGGTTCAAACCATTTCTGGGTTTCTCAAACTATTTTTAGGTTCCTCAATCCATTTTTGTGTTACTCAGTCCCTTTTTGGGTTCATCAGTCCATTTTTGTGTCCCTCAATCCTTTTTTTGGTTTCTCCCCCATTTTTGGGTTCCTCACCTCAGCTATAGTTTCCTCAGTTCATTTTGGGATCCCTCAGCTCTATTTTAGGGATCCCTCAATCGATTTTTGGGTTCCTCAGCCCATTTTTGGGGTTCCTCAATCCATTTTTTGTTTTCCCAACCCATTTTTTAGTTTCTCAATGCGTTTTTGGGTCCTCAGTCAATTTTTGGGTCCCTCAGCCCGTTTTTGGTTTTCCTCAATCCATTTTTACGTTTCCCAACCCATTTTTGGGTTTCTCAGTCCATTTTTTGGTTTCCCAGCCCATTTTCGGGTTTCTCAATCCATTTTTGGGTTCTTCCGTCCATTTTGGGTCCCTCAGTCCATTTTGGGGTTCTTCGATCTATTTTCAAGGGTCATCAATCCATTTTTTTGGTTTCCTCAATCCTTTTTTGGGTTTCCCAGTCCATTTTTGGTTTCCTCAATCCATTTTTTGGGTTCCTCAATCCATTTCTTGGTCACTCAGCCCATTTTGGTGTTTCTCAGCCTAATTTTGGGTTCCTCAATCCATTTTTTAGGTTCCTCAGCCCATTTTTGGTCCCTCAGCCCATGTTTGGGTGTCTCAGCTCATTTTTGGTTTTCCTCAATCCATTCCTGTGGTCCCACATCTTTTTTTGGGGTTCCTAAATCCATTTTTGGGGTTCCTCAATCCATTTTTGGGTTTCTCAGTGCATATTTGGGTTTCTCAATCCATTTTTGGGTTCCTCGGGCCATTTTGGGGTTCCTTCGCCCATTTTTTAATTTTTCAATCCATTTTTGATTCCCTTAGCCCATTTTTTTCTCCGTAATTCCATTCTTGGTTCCTTCAGGACATTTTTGGTTTTCTCAATCCATTTTCAGGTTCCTCAGTCTATTTTTGTGTTCCCCAATGAATTTTTGGGTTCCTCAAAATATTTTTGGGTCCTGCAGCCCATTTTCAAGGGTCGTCAATCCATTTTTTTGGTTTCCCAACCCATTTTTGGGTTTCTCAATCCATTTTTGGGTTCCTCAGTCCATTTTGGGTCGCTCAGCCCATTTTTGGGTTTCTCAGCTGATTTTTGGGTTCCTCAGTCCATTTTGGGGTTCTTCGATCTATTTTCAAGGGTCATCAATCCATTTTTTGGTTTCCTCAATCCATTTTTGGGTTTCGCAGTCCATTTTTGGGTTTCGCAGTCCATTTTTGGTTTCCTCAATCCATTTTTTGTGTTCCTCAATCTATGTCTTGGTCACTCAGCCCCTTTTTGGGTTTCTCAGCCTAATTCTGGGTTCCTCAATCCATTTTTTAGGTTCCTCCACCCATTTTTTAATATTTCAATCCATTTTTGATTCCCTTAGCCCATTTTTTTCTCCCTCATTCCATTTTTGGTTCCCTCAGGACATTTGGTTCCCTCAGTTTCCTCAGTCTATTTTTGGGTTCCTCAATCAATTTTTGGGTTCCTCAATGCATTTTTGGGTCCTGCAGCCCATTTTTTGGTCCCTCAGCCCATTTTCAAGGGTCATCAATCCATTTTTTTGGTTTCCCAGCCCATTTTTGGATTTCTCAATCCATTTTTGGGTTCCTCAGTCCATTTTGGGTCCCTCAGCCCATTTTTGGGTTTCCTCAATCGATTTTTTTTGTTTCCAAGACCAATTTTGGGTTTTCAATCCCATTTTTAGGTTTCTCACCCAATTTTTGGGTTCCTCACACCATTTTTGGGTTTCTCAGTCCATTTTTGGGTTCCTCAATCCATGTCTTGGTCACTCAGCTCATTTTTGGGTTTCTCAGCCTATTTTTGGATTCCTCAAACCATTTTTGGTTTTCTTAACCCATTTTTTGTTTCCTCAATACATTTTTGGTTTCCTCAGTATATTTTGGGGTCTCGCAGCCTATTTTTGGGTCCCTCAGACTATTGTTGGTGTTCCTCTATGCATTTTTGGGTTTCCCAGTCCATTTTTGGGTTTCTCAGTCCATTTTGGGGTTTCTCAATCCATTTTTGAATTCCTCAGTCCATTCTTGGTTTTCTCAGCCGATTTTTGGGTTCCTCAAACCATTTTTGGTTTCCTCAATCCATTTTGGGGTTTCCCAGACCATTTTTTCCTTTCACAGTCTATTTTTGGGTTCCTCGATCCATTTGTGTGTCATTCAGTTACATTTTGGCTTTCTCAATCAATTTTTGGTGTTCCTCAATCCATTTTTTGGTTTCCAAGCCCATTTTTGGGTCCCTCAGCCCATTTTTTGTTTACTTAATCCATTTTTTGGTTCCTCAGTCTTTTTTTGGGTTCCTCGATCTATTTCTGGGTTTTCCAGCCCATTTTTCCCTTTCTCAGTCTATTTTTGGGTTCCTCGATCCATTTGTGTGTCATTCAGTTAATTTTTGGGTTTCTCAATCCATTTTTGGTGCTCCTAAATCCATTTTTTTCGTTTCCAAGCCCATTTGTTTTTCAGTCAATTTTTGGGTTTTTCAACTCATTTTAGGGTTTCCTCAGTTTATTTTTGGATCCCTCATCCCATTTTTGGTTACCTCAATCCATTTTAGGATCCCTCAGCACATTTTCGGGTTTCTGAGTTCATTTTTGGGTCTGTCAAACCATTTTTCGTATTCTCACCCATTTTTGGGTTCCTCAATCAATTTTTTGGGGTTCTCAGCCCTTTTTTTGAATTTTGACTCTATTTTTGGGTTCCTCAATCCATTTTTGGGTTCCTCAGTCCATTTTTGTGTTCCTCAGCCAATTTTGGAGGTTCCTCAATCAATTTTTGGGTTTGTCAGCCCATTTTGGGGTTCCTCAATACATTCTTGAGTCCCTCAGCCCATTTTTGGATCCCTCAGTCTATTTTTGGGTTCCTCCGCCTATTTTTGGGTTCTCTCAGCCCATTTTTGTGTACCTCAGCCCATTTTGTTTTTCCTCAGTCATTTTTGTTTTTTCCAATACATTTTTGGGTCCCTCAGCCAATTTTTGGGTTCCTCAATCCATTTTTTAGTCCCTCAGCCCATTTTTGGGTTCCTCAATCCGTTTTTGGGTCCCTCAGCCCATTTCTGGGTTCCTCAATTCACTTTTGGTTTTCTCAATCAATTTCTTGGTTTCTCAGCCTATTTTCGTGTTCTTCAATCCATTTTTTGATTCTTCAGCCCATTTTTGGTGTTCCTCAATCCATTTTTTTATTTCTCCATCCAATTTGGGTTTCTCATCTCATTTTTGAGTTCCTAAATGCATTTTTGTGTCTTTAAGTCCCTTTTTGGTTTCCTCAATCCATTTTTGGGTTCCTCAGCCCATTTTTGGTCCCTCAGCCTATGTTTGGGTCCCTCAGATCATTTTTTGTTTTCCTCAATCCATTTTTGAGGGTCCGCATCCCATTTTACGGTTCCTCAATCCATTTTGGGATTCCTCAATCCATTTTTTGGTTTCTCAGTCCATTTTTGAGTTCTTCAATCCATTTTTGGGTTCCTCAATCCATGCCTTGGTCACTCCGCCCATTTTTGGGTTTCTCAGCCTATTTTTGGATTCCTCAAACCATTTTTTGTTTTCTCAACCCTTTTTTGGGTTCCTCAGTCCATTTTTGGGTTCCTCAATACATTTTTTGGGCCCCGCAGCCTATTTTTGGTCCCTCAGCCCATTGTTGGTGTTCCTCAATGCATTTTGGGGTTTCCCAGCCCATTTTTGTGTTTCTCAGTCCATTTTGGAGTTTCTCAATCCATTTTTGAATTCCTCAGTCCGTTCTTGGGTTTCTCAGCCAATTTTTGGGTTCCTCAATCCATTTTAGGTTTTCCCAGGCCATTTTTTGTTTCTCAGTCTGTTTTTGAGTTTCCAAGCCCATTTTTGCGTTACCAAGCCTGTTTTTGGGTTTCTCAATCATTTTTTTTGTTTCTTAATCCATTTTTGGTTTCCTCAGGGCATTTTTGTGTTTCTCAAACCATTTTTGGTTTCCTCAGTCCGTTTTTTATATCCTCAATCCATTTTTGGTTCCCTCAGACCATTTTTGGTTTTCTCAATCCATTTTCAGGTTCTTCTGTCTATTTTTGAGTTCCTCAAACCATTTTTTGGTTTCCCAGACCATTTTTGGGTTCCTCATCTCTTTTTTGAGTTCCTAAATCCATTTTTGCATCTTTCAATCCCTTTTTGGTTTGCTCAATCCGTATTTTGGTTCCTCAGCCCGATTATTGGTGCCTCAGCCTATGTTTGGGTCCCTCAGATCATTTTTGGTTTTCCTCAATCCATTTTTGAGGTCCCACATCCTATTTTTGGGTTCCTCAATCATTTTGGTGTTCCTCAATCCATTTTTTGAATTCTCAATCCATTTTTGGATTTCTCATCTTTTTTTTGAGGTCCTAAATCCATTTTTGCGTCTTTCAATCCCTTTTTGGTTTCCTCAATCCATATTTTGGTTCCTCAGCCCGATTTTTGGTCCCTCAGCCTATGTTTGAGTCCCTCAGATCATTTTTGGTTTTCCTCAATCCATTTTCGGGTTCTTCAGTCTTTTTTTGGGTTCCTCAATCCATTTTTGGGTTTCCCAGCCCATTTTTGCGTTTCTCAGTCTATCTTTGGGTTCCTTGATCCATTATTGTGTCCTTCAGTCAATTTTTGGGTTTCTCAATCCATTTTTGGGGTTCCTCAATTTATTTTTGGATCCCTCATCCCATTTTTGGGTACTTCAATCCATTTTAGGATCCCTCAGCCCATTTTGGAGTCCCTCAGCACATTTTTGGGTTTCTGAGTTCATTTCTGGGTCCGTCAAACCATTTTTGGTTTCTCACCCGTTTTTGGGTTCCTCAATCCATTTTTGTGTTTCCCAGCCCATTTTTGGGTTTCTCAGTCCATTTTTGGGTTCCTCAATACTTTTTTGGGTCCCACAGCCCATTTTTGGTTTTCCCAGCCAATTTTTGGTTTTCCCAGCCCATTTTTGCCTTTCTCAGACTATTTTTTGGTTTCCTCGATTCATTTTTTTTGTCCTTAGGTCAATTTTTGGGTTCGTCAACACATTTTTGGGGTTTCTCAATCCATTTTTTGGTTTCCAAGCCCATTTCTGGGTTCCTCAATCCATTTTTGGGTACCTCAATCCATTTTAGGATCTCTCAGCTCATTTTGGAGTACCTCAGCACATTTTCGCGTCCTTGAGTTCATTTTTGGGACCGTCAAACCATTTTTGGTTTTCTCACCCATTTTTGGGTTCCTCAATCCATTTTTTTGAGTTTCTCAATCCATTTTTTAATTCCTCAGTCCATTTTTGGGTTCCTTCAGTCCATTTTTCTGTCCCTCAGCCCATTTTGTTTTCCCTCAACCATTTTTGTTTTTTCCAATACATTTTTGGGTCCCTCAGCCAATTTTTGGGTTCCTCAATCCATTTTTTAGTCCCTCAGCCCATTTTTGGGTTCCTCAATCCGTTTTTTGGTCCCTCAGCCCATTTCTGGGTTCCTCAATTCACTTTTGGTTTTCTCAATCAATTTCTTGGTTTCTCAGCCTATTTTCGTGTTCTTCAATCCATTTTTTGATTCTTCAGCCCATTTTTGGTGTTCCTCAATCCATTTTTTTATTTCTCCATCCAATTTTGGGTTTCTCATCTCATTTTTGAGTTCCTAAATGCATTTTTGTGTCTTTAAGTCCCTTTTTGGTTTCCTCAATCCATTTTTGGGTTCCTCAGCCCATTTTTGGTCCCTCAGCCTATGTTTGGGTCCCTCAGATCATTTTTTGTTTTCCTCAATCCATTTTTGAGGTCCGCATCCCATTTTACGGTTCCTCAATTCATTTTGGGATTCCTCAATCCATTTTTTGGTTTCTCAGTCCATTTTTGGGTTCCTCAATCCATGTCTTGGTCACTCCGCCCATTTTTGGGTTTCTCAGCCTATTTTTGGATTCCTCAAACCATTTTTTGTTTTCTCAACCCATTTTTGGGTTCCTCAGTCCATTTTTGGGTTCCTCAATACATTTTTTGGGCCCCGCAGCCTATTTTTGGTCCCTCAGCCCATTGTTGGTGTTCCTCAATGCATTTTGGTGTTTCCCAGCCCATTTTTGTGTTCCTCAGTCCATTTTGGGGTTTCTCAATCCATTTTTGAATTCCTCAGTCCGTTCTTGGGTTTCTCAGCCAATTTTTGGGTTCCTCAATCCATTTTAGGTTTTCCCAGGCCATTTTTTGTTTCTCAGTCTGTTTTTGAGTTTCCAAGCCCATTTTTGCGTTACCAAGCCTGTTTTTGGGTTTCTCAATCAATTTTTTTGTTTTCTTAATCCATTTTTGGTTTCCTCAGGGCATTTTTGTGTTTCTCAAACCATTTTTGGTTTCCTCAGTCCGTTTTTTATATCCTCAATCCATTTTTGGTTCCCTCAGACCATTTTTGGTTTTCTCAATCCATTTTCAGGTTCTTCTGTCTATTTTTGAGTTCCTCAAACCATTTTTTTGGTTTCCCAGACCATTTTGGGTTCCTCATCTCTTTTTTGAGTTCCTAAATCCATTTTTGCATCTTTCAATCCCTTTTTGGTTTGCTCAATCCATATTTTGGTTCCTTCAGCCCGATTATTGGTGCCTCAGCCTATGTTTGGGTCCCTCAGATCATTTTTGGTTTTCCTCAATCCATTTTTGAGGTCCCACATCCTATTTTTGGGTTCCTCAATCATTTTGGTGTTCCTCAATCCATTTTTTGAATTCTCAATCCATTTTTGGATTTCTCATCTCTTTTTTGAGGTCCTAAATCCATTTTTGCGTCTTTCAATCCCTTTTTGGTTTCCTCAATCCATATTTTGGTCCCACAGCCTATGTTTGAGTCCCTCAGATCATTTTTGGTTTTCCTCAATCCATTTTCGGGTTCTTCAGTCTTTTTTGGGGTTCCTCAATCCATTTTTGGGTTTCCCAGCCCATTTTTGCGTTTCTCAGTCTATCTTTGGGTTCCTTGATCCATTATTGTGTCCTTCAGTCAATTTTTGGGTTTCTCAATCCATTTTTGGGGTTCCTCAATTTATTTTTGGATCCCTCAT
>JAUMJL010001216.1:0-91809 GCA_033558185.1 Dromococcyx pavoninus | reverse complement strand
GGCAGCGGCCGCCATGGCCTCCGGGCCGAGGGGCGCTGCTGGGGCGCAGGGGCTCGGTTTTGGGTGAAACCGATGGATTTGGGGTCCGGAACTGCGGTGCCACGTGGCAAAGGGGGCGGGGCGAGGGGGATGCCAGGATGGTGCCGCGGGGCATCACGGGAGTTGTAGTCCCGGCTACAATGGCGGACACAGGAGCGCAAAGCATCACGGGAGTTGTAGTCCCGACTACAATGGCGGCCACAGGAGCGCAAAGCATCACGGGAATTGTAGTTCCGGCTACAATAACGTCCAAAGAGGCGCAAAGCATCACGGGAGTTGTAGTCCCGGCAACAATGGCGGTCAAAGGGCCGCAAGGCATCATTTTTGGGTTCCTCAGCCCATTTTTGGGTCCCTCAATCCATTTTTGGGTTCCTCGGCCCATTTTTGTCTTCCTCAGCCGATTTTTGGTTTCCTCAATCCCTTTTTTGGTTCTTAATCCCATTTTTCGATTCCTCAATCCATTTTGGGGTTCCTCAACGTATTTTATGTTTTCTCAATCTATTTTTTGGTTCCTCAGACCATGTTTGGGTTCCTTAGCCCATTTTTGGGACCCTCAGTTCATTTTTGAGTTCCTCAATCCATTTTGGGATCCAAAACTGGATTGAGGAACCCAAAAATGGATTGAGGAACCCAAAAATGGGCTGAGGAAACAAAAAATGGGCTGTGGGAACCAAAAATGGATTGAGGAAACCAAAAATGGATTAAGGAATCCAAAAATGGGCCGAGGAAACAAAAAATGGGCTGAGGAAACAAAAAATGGATTGAGGAAACCAAAAATGGATTAAGGAATCCAAAAATGGGCTGAGGAAACCAAAAATGGATTGAGGAAACCAAAAATGGATTAAGGAATCCAAAAATGGGCTGAGGAAACCAAAAATGGATTGAGGAAACCAAAAATGGATTGAGGAAACCAAAAGTGGATTGAGGAACTCAAAAATGGGCTGAGGAACCCAAAAATGGATTGAGGGACCCAAAAATGGATTGAGGGACCCAAAAGTGAGCTGAGGAACCCAGAAATGGGTGGAGGGACCCAGAAATGGAGCGGTGGAGCCAGGCCTTGGCGTAGAGGTGAGCTGGGAAGGGGCCGTGGAGACGGCGTCTGGGCGGGGGGGGGGGGGGGGGCATCGGTGTCCCTGGAGGTGTCTGTGGGGAAGGACGCGAGCTCTCACGGGACGCACGAGCGCGGCGGACGCGGAAGTCGACCAGTGGGACGCCCCCTCCCGGAACGCACGGACCCCCACCCAAGAGACGCACCCCAGCCCCAGCAGGCGCTCGAGCCCACCCACGGGACGCCCCCTCCCTCCCAAGGGATATCCTCTCCCCACCCCCAACGCCCCAACGCGCCCTCCCACGGGATACCCGGCCCCTCCAGCAGACGCGGACGCCCACCCACGGGACCCCCCCCCCCCCAGATACAGCCGTGCACCCACGAGACAGGACACCCAAGGACAGACAGACAGACAGCGTTGATGCTTCGTTGGGGTTTATTGGTAGGGTTCAGGGGGCAGTGGCGCGGTGCCGCGCAGGTGCTGTTGGTGCCCCTTCAGCGGCGGCGGGAGCGTCTCACGCGCCTGGTTGGCTGATACTGGGCGTGGCGCGCCCGAGACGCGCGTGTCGCCGCATTCCGGCGGCGGCGGGTGCCGCGGCGGCGCCGGCGCCGTGTTGTGCCGCTGCGGCGAGGTGCGCGGCTTCGGCTGCGGCTGCGCCTGGCGCGAACCATATTGCCTCTGGCAGGAATGCGACCCTTTCCCGCCAACCCTGCCCCTTTAATAGGGGTGCGGCCCATTGTGACATCATAATGATGCTCAGGCGGCATTGTGATGTCATCGGTGACGTCACAATGGCACCGCTCCAACCGTTCTCACCGCTGGTATGAGTGAGCGCCGCGGCCAGCGGCGCTTCGACGTTCTACCCCGCTGCCCCGGGCCCGCAATTCTGCCCCGGCAAGAATGGGGATGGCGTTGGGGAAGGGAAGGGTTGGAGGGTTGGCTTTGTGCGTGAAGGAAACCTTGGACGCCGTAGAAGTTGAGATTAGTGATGCCCAGGTTGAGTGCCCGTGGTGAGGGTCAGGGGGGCCAATCAGGGCCGACCTCCTGGTTGGAGGACGTTACAGAGCGTCCGGTCAGGACGAAGAGGTGGATCTGTTGTTGTTGAAGCAGCTGGAAGTTGCCTCAAGAGCGGCTGCTCCGGTGCTTTTAGGAGACTTGAATCTCCCAGCTCTGTGCTGGAGAGGAGAGGCAGTCCAGAAGGTTCTTGGAATGCATTGAGGATTGTTTTCTGTCACAGCTGGTGAGGGAGCCCACCAGGGGGGAGGCTCTCCTTGACCTCTTTACAACTCGAGAAGGGCTGGTGGGCGATGGTCTGGGGTAGAGCGACCGTGAGACAACCGAGCTCTCCATGACCAATGAAACAAGGAAGGGCGTGAAGGAGACGTCCACGCTGGACTTTGGGTGGGCAGGTTTGGGATTCTTTAAGGAAGTGGTCAGGGAAGAACCCTTTAAAATAGCCCCTCAAATCAAGGGGGTCCAGGGAGGATGGAGTTGCTTCAAGAACAAAGTCTTGGCGGTGCGGGAGCGGCCGTCCCGACGTGCCGTAAGAGGAGCCGTAGGGACAGACGGACGGCCTGGAGGAGTGAGGAGCTTCTCAGGGAGCTGAGCGAGAGAAAGAGGGTGAATCAGCTGTGGAAAGAAGGGCTGGTGAACCAGGTCATGTTCAAAAATATCGTTAGGAGGAAAATCAGGGAGGCAAAAGCCCAGCTGGAGCTCAAATTGGCCACTTCTGTTGAGGGCAACAAGAAGTGTCTTTACCAATATAGGAATGGCAGAAAGAAGGGCAGAAACGACCTCCACTCCTCATTGGATGTCGAGGGAAATAAAGTAACTAAAGATGAGGAAAAGGCTGAAGTTCTCAATGTCTCTTTACCTCTCTTTTCAACACTAAGTTTTTTCCCTGGGTGTCTGTCCTTCTGGAGTGGTGGGTGGAGTCAGGCTGGGATGTACCTTCCCTGGAACCCCAAAAGAAGAGGTCAGAGACCTGCTGAGCCCCTTGGATTGTCGTGAGTCTGTGGGGCTGGATGGGATCCATCCTTGGCTGGCAGAGCACCTTGCTGAGCCGCTCTCCATCATTTCTCAAGGGTCCTGGCTCACTGCAGGGGTCCCGATGACTGGAAGTTGGCCAACGTGACGCCCACCCAGGAGAAGGGCCGCAGGCAGATCCTGATGGTTACAGACCTGTCAGCCTGACCTCGGGTCCAGGTAAAATGATGGGTGAGATAATCCTGGGTGCTATCACGGAGCACCTGCGGAGCAACCGAGCGATCAGACCCAGCCAGTAATGGATTTAGGAGGGGCAGGTCCTGCCTGACCGACCTGATCTCCTTTTATGATCATGTGACTGGGCTGGTGGATGAGAGGAAGGCTGTGGGTGTGGTGTACCTGGACTTCAGCAAGGCCTTTGACACCGTTCCTCACAGCAGACTCCTGGAGAAGCTGGCAGCCCGTGGCTTGGACAGGAGGGCTCTGTGCTGGGTTAGGAATTGGCTGGATGGCCGAGCCCAGAGAGTGGTGGGGAATGGTGTCTCATCCAGTTGGTCACCAGTGGTGTCCCCCAGGGGTCGGTGTTGGATCCAGTCCTGTTTAACATCTTTGTTGATGATCTGGATGAGGGGATTGAGTCCATCATCAGCAAGTTTGCAGATGATACCAAGCTGGGAGGAAGGGTTGATCTGCTGGAGGGTAGGATGGCCCTGCAGAGGGACCTGGACAGACTGGAGACATGGGCTGATTCCAATGGGATGAAGTTTAACAAGGCCAAGTGCCAGATTCTACACTTTGGACACAACAACCCCGTGCAGATCTAGAGGCTGGGGACAGAATGGCTGGAGAGGAGTCAAGTGGGAAGAGACTTGGGAGCGATGGTGGACAGGAAACTCAACACGAGCCAGCGGCGTGACCAAGTGGCCAAGAGGGACAACGGTGTCCTGGCCTGTGTCAGGAATGGTGTGGTCAGCAGGACCAGAGAAGTTGTCATCCTTTTATCCTCGGCAGAGGTCAGGACACACTTTGAGTGCTGTGTCCAGTTCTGGGCACCTCAGTTTAAGGGAGATGTTGAGATGCTGGAGAGTGTCCAGAGGAGGGCAATGAAGATGGTGAAGGGGCTGGAGCACAAGCCCTGTGAAGAGCGACTGAGGGAGCTGGGGTTGTTCAGCCTGGAGAAGAGGAGGCTCAGGGGAGACCTCATTGCTCTCTACAACTACCTAAAAGGAGGTCGTAGGCGGGCAGGGGTTGGTCTCTTCTCTCAGGTGACCAGTGACAGAACCAGAGGACCTGGTCTCTTCCTTCGTCAGGGGAGGTTTAGGCTTGATATTAGAAAAAAAATGTCCACAGAACGGGCGATTTGCCAATGGAATGAGCTGCCCAGGGAGGGGGTGGAGTCATCGTCCCTGGAGGTGGATTGGCTGAGGCTCTTAGTGCCATGAGTTTAAATGAGGAGTGGGTGCTGGTGTTGGGTCATAGGTTGGACTGGATGATCTCAGGGGTCATTTCCAACATTGTGATCAAGCCATTTCCCTGCTCCGTCGGGTTGACACACGTCTACCAAGTCCAGCCTGGCCAAGAAGCTTCACACACCTCAACTCTCCCAAAATACCACGTCTACCCCACCTCACCAGGCCAACCAGGTCAACCTCCCTTTCCTTGGGTTGCAGCTCTTCCCGTAGTTTTCTTGGCTTCACCGCGATGCCCGGCCAACGCCGTTCGGCTCAGCTGGCAGGTGCACCTGGAAAGCTCTGGCGTGGTGAGGAGCACCTGGTGACCTTCAGGTCTACCCTGCTCACCAAGAATCCCAACGGCCATCCTTGAACAGGACACCCCCAAACTCCACATTGTCTCTCTGTGGGAGTTCTTAGGTCTCCCTCGATGTTCTTGCACCCCAGGGAGGTTTTTAGAGCCTGGGTTGAGTCAATCAAAGAGATGGGCAAAAGATGGGTTGGGGGATGAAGCTGAGAGAGCAGTATGAAGGGGCTGTACCTTACCTGGAAGCCAAGGGACACCCTGGGCTTTGCTCAGGTGGCACATGGGACTCTTCTGTGTGCTGTGCAGTTCAACACCTGGCTCTGTGTCCTAGAGGAGGAAAGTCCCACCACGGACTCATTTTAATACGAGGTGGGGAAACGTTATACGTACGTACAGGTGGAATTAGGCAATCTCATTATTCTATATCATGGTAGCACATATAACCACGCAGGTTCTTTGTCTTGGTGCACAGGGCTTTTGGAATAATCCACCCTGTGGCCTGCTAATGAAATAAAAACATGCTGATTATGTAAGTTATGGAGTTTGTTCCCACAGCTCATCTTCTATAACCCTTCTACGACCTTTCTATGACCCAACCCTTCTGTGACTGAACCTTCTACGATCTGACTCCTCTGCATTTCTATGAACTGGTCTATGAACTCTCTCTCCTGATTCTTAACGATCCTGCAGATGTTCCCAGATGAAAGAGGAGGAGTCTCAACTCGCCTGGAGCCAAAAGCACTTTTTAAGGGTTCGGTTTCATTCCTGACACTCCTCAAATGCTCTTTTGTTTGTGTAGAAGAGCAAACTATCCAGCACGGTGTTGTAATCAGAGTTAAACCCCTAGATCTGGAAGTGAAATTGGGATCAGCTCTGCAGGCCTGTGGCAAATAAACACATGAACCACACAAAATCCCCTCCCTTGATGCTTTTCTTCGGTTTTCCAGCCAGGATTCTGGAATAAGTGGGATAAACTTATTTTATGAAGGCGCTGGTGGTGCTGGTGAGATCCAAATAGCAGATTTGCTGAGACCCTTTTGTAGCCCCATGGGGCTGATCCAAAAGCCCTTTGCTGGCCCTGCCAAAGCCCTTTTGAGCCAGTTCCTGCAAGCCCCTTGCCCCCACCATGGGTGGGTTACACCCCACCCCCTCCCCCCAACTGGTGGGAAGCAGGGGGCAGGGCTCAGGATGGTGAAGGCTCCCTGGGGCACGTTTCAAGACAGGGCTGGGCCCGGCCCTTCCCACAGGGCCTGTGGGCAGCAGTAGCTCTGTCCCACACTGGGGTCCTCCCCCGTGCCTCCCCGTTGTCCCTGCTCTGCTCCACACAGGAGGTTGGGGGTCACCTCCACGTGCAGCTCCCCAGAGATTCCCCTGCACCTCCTTGGATTCCCTTGCACCTCCAGAGAACACTCTGAACCCCCTGCTCTTCCTTTCATCTCCAAAGACCCCTCTGAACCCCCTACACCCCAATAGACCCCCCTTAGAGACCCCAATGCCCCTCCCTCCAAAGGTCTTCCATCCCAGACCAATAGATCTCTCCCCTAATCCCAGCTCCCTCCGATTCCCAGCCTACCTCCCACGGCGGGAGCTAAGTCCCAAATGCTGTTCCCAACCCCTCCAGCTCAGGATCCAGGACCTGGGTCCCCCACCCCAAGCACCCAGGTCCCAAACTCCATGTCACAGCCCACTCGGTTACTCACGATGATTCGTTTACCGTCATGTCGGAGCTCAAATTAAGGTGTCCGAGGGGTTGGAGTTCAATCAAACACCGTAACTTCACGATTTTGCCCATAAAGCAGCACGTGACAGAGTGGAAACAAGGAGGAGGTGGCTGAGGCAGCAGGTGGAACCCATCCTCTGGACACCTCATACAACCTCCTTTCCAGGAGCTGCAGAGAGCCAGGAGGACTCCCCTCAACCTTCCCTTCTCCAGACTAAATAGCCCTCGGCCGCTCCCAAAACTCCTGGGCTCCAGAACATTCCCCAGCTCTGTTTCCCTTCTCCTGACGTGCTCCAGCCCCTCAATGTCCTTCTGGGAGTGAGGGGCCCCAAACTTACCCCAGGATCCACGGTGTGGTGTCAGGAAGGAGGGACCTGAAAACAGTCAAGAAGCCCTTGCGTGCTCCAATGCATGGAGTGAATGTTGGGGTTGTCTTGATCAGGGACTCGATGACCCTTGTGGTTTCCCTTCCAACTCAGGGCATTCCATGGTTTGATGATTTATTGCCTTGGGCAATTTCAAGGTTTCTGTGCTGGAACCTTCTCTTCCTTTGTTCCCCCTTTCTCCTGATGCTCCTCACCCCATTCTGGGCCCACCCTGCCCCCCCCCCCCCCCCGTGCCCGGTTGCCAGGTAACGGTGGAACTCTTTGTGACCTCACGAAGGTCCCCATCCTGTACCACATCTGGTCTCAGTGGACACAGCTCCCAGCCCTCAGTGTCCACCAGGACAGTGACGGGAGAGGCAGAACTCGAGCAGACCTCAGCATGTTACCCCTCCATGTTTTCCTTCTCATCATTTTACTGAGTCCTTTTCTGGATTTCCTCCTTTTGTTATTCCTTATCCTGCTCCAAAGGATGTCAGGGAGATGCTCCAACCTTCCTAAAATATCCTTGGGAGAGGATGTGCCTCTCGGGGGCAGCAGCTCTGCACCACAACCCCACGAGAGCCACGGAGGGCGACCTCTGAAGATCGGTGAGCGAGGGACCCTGATGGGCTGAGGAGGGCTTGACACCAGGGTCAGGGAGGGATTTCTGCCCCTCTGAGCCACTCTGGGGAGACCTCACCTGGTTCCCTGCATCCAGATCTGGAGTCCTCAGCACAGGAAAGACATGGATCTGCTGGAGTGAGCCCAGAGGAGGCCATGAGGGTGCTCCCAGGGGCTGGACCACCTCCCCTATGAGGCCAGGCTGAGAGACCTGGGGTTGTTCAACCTGGAGAAGAGAAGGCTCCGGGAAGACCTTAGAACAACATTCCAGCAGGAAAAGGGAGTCCGGGAAAGCTGGGAAGGGGCTCTTGATCAGGGCATGCAGGGACAGGTTGAGGGGGAACGGGTTTTTTGAGCTGAAGGAGATGAGATTGAGGTGAGATCTAAGAGAGAAATGTTTTCCTGTGAGGGTGGGGAGGCCCTGGCACAGGTTGCCCAGAGCAGTGGCTGCCCCATCCCTGGAGGTGTCCAAGGCCAGGTTGGATGGGGGTTGGATGATCCAAGTCAGGATGCTGTTGACCTTCTTGTCCACCTCGGCCACTGATGGCTCATCTTGAGCTTCTGTTGACCAGCACCCTCAGCTTAATTTCCACCAGGCAGCTTTCCAGCTGCTCTTCCCCAAGCGTGGAGTGCTGCCTGGTGGTGTTGTGACCCAAATGCAAGACGTGGCACTTGACCTTGTTGATCGCTCTCCCGTTGGCCTTGGCCCATGGATCCAGCCTGTCCAGATCCCTCTGCAGAGCTTTCCTGTCCTCAAGCAAATTGACTCTCCCACCACCCTTGGTGCCACCTACAGCCTGACGGAGGGAGCTCTCAATCCCTCCTTTGAGATCATTGGTGAAGACCTTAGAAAGAATCAGCCCCAACACAGCCCTGAGGTCACCACTCGTGACCAGCCTCCAACTGGATTTTACTCCATTTCCCACCACCTTTTGGGTCTGGTTGCCCAGCCAGTTTTGCACCCATCAGAGGCTCCTGTCTCCTTCCACCACACCCTCTCACAGCCCTCTCTGTTCTCCACCTTTCTTAGACATCACCTGGTTGCCTGTGTACCAGGAAGAAAAGGAAGCTGTGGATTTCATCTGCACCTTCACCAACCACCCAGAGGAGGTAACCCTGACACACCTGGGCAGAGCTGCTTCTCCCAGGTCTCCATCTCCACTGCTCTGGTCCTGCTGGCCGTGTGTGTCCCCGTCTCACGCTCCCTGGTTTCTCTCTGTGCCAGGACAAGATTAAGAAGATGAAGTTCCTTGACAGCATCTGCACCTTGTGCCAAGCCGCGAGGAAGCACGGGTTGTCACGAGGCGTGGATGTGTTCTGCCTTGAATACAAGGTGGTGGAGAACCTTGAGGTGAGGGGGGACAACCAGGAGCTTGGAGGAAGAGGGCAAGGCTTGGGCGAGACAATTTGAACCAGGGGAGGTTTTGATTGGATATTGGGAATGCTTCCTTCATGGAAAGAGCGGTGAAGCACTGGAAGAGGCTGCCCAGGGAAGTGGTGGAGTCTCCATCCAAGGAGGGTTAAAACCACGTGTAGATGTGATGTTGCAGTACAGGGGTTGGTAGGTGGGCTGATGGTTGGACTGGATGACCTTAGAGGTCTTCTCAACCGTAACAGTTTTACGCTCCTGTGAGGGTGTCTTGGTGAGGGGTCTGGTGGCACTGGGGGGTGGTGGCCGCCAGGTCCCATGCCAGTTGTGCTCTGCAGGCAATTCTGGAAGAGGAACAAACTGATGAGACTCTGCAGATGAAGCTGTGGGAGAAAGCCATGTGTGCCATCACCAGACTGAGGTACCTGCCCGTGCCTCCTGGGGTCCCCCGAGGTCCATGCCCACATGTCCTCCAGGCACTGCTCCCAGCACCAGTGCCCAACTGGTCTCTCTCTCTCTCTTCGCAGCTCATTTGAGACGGTGCTGGAGGGCAAAGAGAAAAGCTTGATTGAAACCTGCACGACCAGGCTCTTGTGTGATCCTCCAAGAACGGCGATGGGTTTCACTGACCCCTGCACCACGGTGAGTGCTGAGTGAGCTACAGGAGCCCCCAGTGCCTCTGGGCTGCTCTCTGGCCACCCCCTGCTGCGACAGCACCGGGTGTCCAAGACAAGGTCTCAGCTTTGCCCACCCTCAGAACATGGTGTCCTTCCCGAGGGCCCGGCCACCTTCATTGCTTGGCACTTTGGGGCTCTGTCAGGCTCACGTGGAAGTCCTACTTGGCACTAGGAGTTGGGATCCATCTCCTGGGGATGAGAGGGACAGCATGAAACACTGCCACGATGCTTTCTCTTCCTTGCAGGTCCTGAAAACCCTGGACATCATGGTGGAGAAATTGGTGCTCATCATTCCCCCCTCCACGATCAACTGGGAGCTGTGCAAGATCTTGCAGGTTGGGATCTGCAACAAGCTGAGTTCTGAGGAGCTACCCCTCACCCTGGGGTGTCCGCTCTGGAGTGGATGGTCCCACCTCGGTGCCATGCAGGGAGGGTGCTCAGCTCCCTGGGGAAGCAGGGGCTGCCCACCAGGCCCTTCCAGAGCACAGACAGTGGCATCTGCCTTCCTGCCTGGCCACAAGGTTGGCCCACGGGTTCTGTTCCAAGCTCCTAAGCCCGTGAGCTGCTCTAGGGAAGGGCTCCTCACTATGGGCTGTGCTGGAGATCAGAGGAACTGTGGAATGGTTTGGGTTGGAAGGGACTGTAAAGCCCATTCAGTTCAAGTTCCCCAACACTTCCCACTGGATCAGGTTGCTCCAAGCCCCATCCAACTGGGCTTTGGACACCCCCAGGGATGGGGCAGCCACCGTTTCCCTAGGCAACCTACGTTAGGGCCTCCCCACCCTCCCAGGGAACCATCACTCCGTAAGACATCATCTCGGTCTCCCCTCTTCCAGTTCAAACCCCCCTCATCCTATCCCTGCAGTCCCTGATCAAGAGCCCCTTCCCAGTTTCCTGGAGCCCCTTTCCATACTGGAAGGCTGCTCTAAGGTCTCCACAGAGCCTTCTCTTCTCCAGGATCAGCTTCTGCTCCCAGGGCTCACCGGGACCTTCTCTCTTCGCAGATGCTGCTGAGCTTCACCAACTCCGAGGAAGAATTTGTGCGGGACAGGGCCATGTACAGGATTTTGAATCTGGGTTCTGTGCTGACAGGAACCCCAGCAATGGAGGTACTGAGCATGGCAACCTCCCCTCCTGCACGTCAGAGCAACTGCAGCTCTCCCTGCACAGGGCTGTTGACCAGTTGGCTGCACTGGGAGCCGTAATCAGCATCGCCAAGCAAACCCCAACTCACCAGGAGTCCAGGAGTGGCCACACTCTTGGCCTCAGGGCTTTCAACCCATCAGGTCTGGGGTTGCACCAGCTCCTCAAGGTGCTGGGACAATACCAGGTCGTGGGGCACAGGGAGAGCTCTGCGCTGCACGTCCCCCTCTTTGGGGCAGGGGTAGGGGCAGCGTGGGGCTTCCCAAGGCCATTTTGCCACCCGATGGTTCCGTCCCTTCCCTGAGGCCCTGGGCAGCAGCTCCTGTGCAGTGGGGACATCCAGCTGTGGCTGGGCAAGCCCTGAGCAGGACACAGAGTGCCCATGTTCCCACCAGGCCCCAGGCACATCTCCTGCTGGGCAGGAGCTTGGTCCCACCTCAGCCTTCCCTGAGCGGGTCTGCCCAGGGACAGGGCAACAGCACTGGGATAACGTGGGAGGAGAGGGATGAGGGGAACACATGGCATCTGGATGAGAAACATCTGTAGCTTTGCACCCCCAGAGAACCCTCTGTGCCCCTAGAGACCTCCCTGGACACCTTGATTCTCCTGAGCCTCTAGAGACACCCCTGAACATCCAGAGAAAGGGGCCCCGGGAATGGTTGGGTGGGGATATTTTTCAGGGAGTACAGGGATAGATCGAGGGGGAACGGCTCTCACTGTGCCATCTCCTCCCTCCCTTTCCTCTTCCTATAGATACTCAGAACATCCCCCCAACCTGCAGCCAGGGCAGACATTGTCCTGACAGCCATTGAGGCGATGACGGACTCCAGCGACTTTCTGAGGAAGGCAGGATTATTCATCCAGAATGTGATCGTGAAAGCTCCGGTCTTGTGGCTCGTGGAGGTGAGTTGCCTGGGTTGCCCTGCCCTTGAGCCCTGCCAGACCTTCTTCCTTCTTCCTCCACCCCTCCAAAACCCAGGCGTCTCGAGCACCTGAAGCCACCTGAAGCTAGAAGAGAGGGATGGAAAGGGCAGCTGACACTGCCCATCCTCACCTGAATCCTCTCCAGGTACCCAAGATCATGAAATGCATCGGAGATAATCTGGAAGACCTAAACATGGAGCCAGCCCAGGAGACTGTGCTTTCCCTGCTTCTCCTCTTGACCAAACACTTCCCTAGAGAGTTCTGCACAACGTTGTTGAAGATGTTCCCACCAACAGACAGGTACTGGCCTTGACAGCCTAGAGGGCTGTTCCCTGCAGGGAGAGGGACCAAGAGACCCCCCGGATGCCAAAGCCAAGAATGTCCAGAGGAGGCCACGAGGATGATCCAAAGGCTGCAGCACGTCCTGTGTGAGGACAGGCTGAGAGAGTTGGGGTTGTTCAGGCTGGAGAAGAGAAGGTTCCAGGGAGACCTTAGAGCCCCTTCCAGTATGGAAAGGGGTTCCGGGAAAGCCGGGGAGGGGATTTTGATCAGGGAGTGCAGAGATAGGATGAGGGGGGATGATTTTGAGCTGAAAGAGGGGAGATTGAGATGAGATCTAAGGAAGAAATGTTGTGCTCAGAGGGTGGGGAGGGCCTGGCACAGGTCATGGCTCTCCCATCACTGGGGGTGGTGTTCAGGCCAAGGCTGGAGGGGACGTGGAGTAACTTGATCCAGAGAAGTTGTCCCTGCCCATGGCAGCGGGATGGAACTGGATCCAGCCCAACCCATCCCATGATTCTATGACTCCAACACTGCAAGACAGCCCCGGGAGCAGGGCCCTCCTTCCCACCACGCTTTCCAGCCCCACAAAAGCCCTGCAGCAGATAAAGCTGTTGAAGCCACCCCAGAGCTCAGGGCCACAAAGTTGCTGAAGGGTTTAGAGGGGAAGGTGTGTGGGGAGCGGCTGAAGGAGGCGCAGGAGCTGAGCTCTTCTCTCTGGGCGTGAGGGAATGGCAGGAAGATGAGCCAGGAGAGGGTCAGGTTGGACATTAGGAAAAGGTTCTTCACCCAGAGGGTGCTGGAGCACTGGAACAGCTCCCCAGGGCAGAAGTCAAGGCACCCAGGCTGACAATAGTCAAGAAGCCTTTGGCCAACGCCCTCAGACACAGGGTGTGAGTTTTGGGGTTGTCCTGTGCAGGGACACTTATGGGCTCCTCCAACCCAGGACATTCCATGAGTCACCACACTCTTCCCAGGTCCGTGGTGAACACCTCCACACTCCTCCTGCCCCGGGCATTCCAGCCCAGGGACAGGGTCCACGTCCTGCAGGGCTGCCCCAGGCCAGGCTGTGGTGGCCGAGGCAGCCCTGCTGACGGAGCATTCTGCGTTGCAGCTCTGCTCTGCCCCTCTGGGAGATGATGTTCTCCACGCCTGAGACTTTGGAGGTGCTTTTGGAGGAGCTGTTCCATTATCTCCAGAACGAACAGGATGAAGTCTCCGACTCTTTTCCAGAGGACTCCTACATCCTTCTATTGGCTGTAAGTTACGAGGAAAAGCCCTGGTGCCCTGGTCCTCAGCTTCTGGCTGAACCACGAGCTGCACGGTTCCAGGTCACTCACTGCCACCTTTCTTCCAGGTGCTGGCCTGGAATGACTGGAGAAATGAGATTTCTGCAGCAAATTATTGTATCTGGAGGGTCCTGAGACACTCGAGACCGGTGACGATCTCACTGGTGCTCAAGGCCGTCCTCATGAGGTTGGACAGAGCTGAGATGGTGAGCAGGGCCAGCACGCTGTGCCCACGAGCCCAACCCTCCTCCCTCTCCCTGGGGTCTTCTCCTCCTGCCCCAGCCCCTGCTCCAGTTCTCCTGTGGGCGCTGCCGGGCGCCTCTCGCCGGGGCTGCTCGCGCTGCCCAGCTACGCAGCACGGCCACGGCTCTCGCTGGGACAGCTCTGCCCTCCCTTCCTTCCTCCCACAGGTACTTGCAAGGTGTCTCCCAGCTGTGGAGAAGACAGAAACCATCATCACAGCCATCGAGGCAATGAGGAAATCCTATCACTTTCAGGAGGAAGTGGTAAAACTCCTGGTGTACAGGGTCACGAATGATCCTGCCTTCTGGCTGGTGGAGGTAAGTGGCTTTGACCAGGTGGCCTTGCCCTTGGGTCCTGAGAGACTTTGTTCCTCCCTCCATACCTCCCAAACCCAGATGTCTTGGGCACCTGAAGCCTGGAAAGGGCAGCTCAGGTTCCAGGGGCAGCATCATCCTCACCTGGGTCCCCCTTCCAGATGCCAAACATCCTGAAGTGCATCAATGGAAACCTGGACCACCTCAAAATGAAGCCATTCTGGGAGTTTGTGTGTTCTCTCCTTCACCTGCTGATGGAAATGTACCCCAGAGAAGTGACCACGACTTTGTGGGACATGTTCCCACCAACAGACAGGTACTGGCCTTGACAGCCTAGAGGGCTGTTCCCTGCAGGGAGAGGGACCAAGAGACCCCCTGGATGCCAAAGCCAACACTGTCCATAGGAGGCCACGAAGATGGAGGGGACGTGGAGTAACTTGATCCAGAGAAGTTGTCCCTGCCCATGGCAGCGGGATGGAACTGGATCCAGCCCAACCCATCCCATGATTCTATGACTCCAACACTGCAAGACAGCCCCGGGAGCAGGGCCCTCCTTCCCACCACGCTTTCCAGCCCCACAGAAGCCCTGCAGCAGATAAAGCTGTTGAAGCCACCCCAGAGCTCAGGGCCACAAAGTTGCTGAAGGGTTTAGAGGGGAAGGAGTGTGGGGAGCGGCTGAAGGAGGTGCAGGAGCTGAGCTCTTCTCTCTGGGCGTGAGGGAATGGCAGGAAGATGAGCCAGGAGAGGGTTAGGTTGGGCATTAGGAAAAGGTTCTTCACCCAGAGGGTGCTGGAGCACTGGAACAGCTCCCCAGGGCAGAAGTCAAGGCACCCAGGCTGACAATAGTCAAGAAGCCTTTGGCCAACGCCCTCAGACACAGGGTGTGAGTTTTGGGGTTGTCCTGTGCAGGGACACTTATGGGCTCCTCCAACCCAGGACATTCCATGAGTCACCACGCTCTTCCCAGGTCCGTGGTGAACACCTCCACACTCCTTCATATCTTCTCGGGCCATCCTAGCCAAGGGACAAGGTCCACGTCCTGCAGGGCTGCCCCAGGCCAGGCTGTGGTGGCCAAGGCAGCCCTGCTGACGGCACCCTCTGCCTTGCAGCTCTGCTCTGCCCCTCTGGGAGATGATGTTCTCCAAGTCTGAGACTTCAGAGATCCTTTTGAAGCATCTGTTCCATCATCTCCAGGGAAAACAGGAAAAGGACTCCACCATTTTCCTAAAGGACTGCCCTATCCATCTCTTGGCTGTGAGTTATCAGGAAAATCCCGTGTTCCCTGGTTCTCAGCTTCTGGTGGAACCAGGAGCTGCACGATGCCAGGTTGCTCATTGCTGCCTTTCCTCCAGGTGCTGGCCCAGCAGGATTGTGACCATGAAGATCTGGCAAAGTACAAAATCTGGATGATGCTGAGGCACTCCAGCCCAACGATGCTCTCATTGGTGCTCAGTGCCCTCCTGACACTGTCGATCAGAGCTGAGATGGTGAGCAGGGCATCAGCAAGGGGAGCAGCTTGGGGTTGGGGCAGTGTGGAAGGTGGGGTTCAGGTGGTGGGGTGACAGCTCCAATCACCAATCACCATCCTTGCACTGGCGGGGCGTGGTGGCTGACCTGTCAACCTCATCTCTGTGCTGGGGCAGATCATGGAAAAGGTCCTCCTGGAAGCTTTGCTAAAGCACATGGAGGTGATTGGAGACAGCCAACAGGGCTTCACCAAGGCCAAGTCCTGCCTGACCAACCCAGTGACCTTCTATGATGGTCTGACCCCACCAGGGGACGAGGCAAAAGCAGTGGGTGTCGTGTACCCTGACTTCTGTAAAGCCTTTGAGACAGTGCCCCACCACATCCTTCCCTCTGAATTGCAGAGACAGGGATTTGATGGGTGGACCATTCGGTGGATGGGGAACGGATCTGTTGGAGTGAGACCAGAGGAGACCACGAGGATAATCTGAGGGCTGGAGCACCTTTGCTCTGGGCACAGGCTGAGAGAGTTGGGGTTGTTCAGGCTGGAGAGGAGAAGGCTCTGGGGAGACCTCAGAGCGGCCTCCACGATGGAAAGGGGCTCCAGGAAAGCTGGGGAGGGGCTCTCGGTCAGAGAGTGCAGGGATGGGATGAGGGGAATGGTTTTGAGCCGAGGTGAGACTGAGTTTAGATATGAGGAAGAAATGTTTTCCTGTGAGGGTGGGGAGGCTCTGGCACTGGTTGCCCACAGTCATCGTGCATGTCTGCTCCCTGGAGGTGTTCAAGGCCGGGTGGGATGGGGTTTGGAGCATCTCTGGTTGCAGTCTGTCCCTGCTGCTGCACGGGGGTTGGACTGGGTGACCTCTGAAGGTCCCTTCCAACTCAATTCTGTGAACTTTTCACAACAAGGAAATCTGCTTTTTCATACAGAGACAAAGAATGCTGGGACTCCTCCCACACATAATCGAGGTCTTGAGCCTCACCTACAGTGACATCACGACGAAGGCCTTGTACATCATCGATAGACTTATGGACGACCTGAAGAAGAAAAACATCAACGTTCTCACTCTGTGGCTGGTGAAGAAGCTTCTGACTATCTTTGACCATGTAAGGGTGATGATAGAGCCTGGTCCTGCAGCACTGCCCTGCCAGAGGCACCCAGAGCAAGAGATTCTCCTCCCTCTCCTCCCCCAGGCCCTTGTGGGAGATTGAGACAAGATCTTAGGAAGAAATATTCTCCTGGTGAGGGTGGGGAGGCCCTGGCCCAGGTTTCCCAGAGAAGCGGTGGCCGCCCCATCCCTGGAAGTGTTCAAGGCCAGGTTGGATGAGGCTTGGAGCAGCCTGATCCACTGGAAGTTGTCCCTTCCCACTGGAAGAGTAACAGGATGGGCTTTCAGGTTCCTTCCAGCAAAAATCATTCCATGATTTTATTTGTCCTGTGCAGGAAGAGGAGTTGGGCTCAACGATCTCTTCCAACTGAGGACATTCTATGCTTCACTGTGGGCAGAGATCTATGGTTGCTGAAGTCCTGTTGTCCTTCTCCCTGCCAGGATTCCAGCGAGGTGAGAGAGCTCTCCATCATCCTCTTCAGAGACCAGATGAAGAATGAGATGCGCAGCAAAAGGAGGAGCCTGAGGAGCAGCGTGCAGATGGCCCTGCTCCCACTCTTCTTTCACTTGAGCGACCAATCAGAGAGCGTGGCCAAGGTATGGAGGGAAGAGACTCCAAGACTTTTGGGAGAGGGCGTGCCACAGGTTCCTGAGGCCACAGGAACAAAGCCAAGAGGAGGGGGACACCCGGTCGTGGTGCCAACTCCCGGTTTGTGCCGCTCCACAGGCATCCGAGGAAACGCTCCTCACCGCGGCAAAGTTCCTCGGCTGGAAGAAGCTGGAACATCTTGTCCAAAGAAGGCAGATGTGGAGCATTGGAGATTGCTTGGTGAGGACAAACCCCAAACCCCAGAGTCTGAGTTGGATGAGGGCTGCCCCACAGCTCTGGGGGGTGGGTCTCGCTCGCCCTGCTCCATCTTTGTGAGCCCCCAAGGGGAGAGAGCACCCAGCGGGAGGGAGGGGGCCCAGAAATGGTAGGTACTGGGAGGAGGGACTGGTGCAGCCAGCTTGGGGGGGCACTGTGACAGCATCCTTCCGAGTTGGAGAGATACAGATGTGACAGGTGAACTGTTTGGTGGATGAGGAACTGGTTTCCCTCAGGGGTCTGTACTGGGACCAGCGCTCTTTGATGTCTTTATTGATATAGACAGTGAGATCGAGGGCACCCTCGGTAAGTCTGTAGATGACACCAAGCTGAGCAGTGCAGTGGTGGTGCCAGAAGGCCAGGAAGTCATCCAGAGGGACCTGAACAGCCTGGAGATGTGGGCCCACGTGAATCGAGGGTCAAAGCAATCCACGCTTTCAATGCAGGCTGGGTGAAGGTGTGACTGGGAGCAGCCCTGAGGAGGAGGACTTGGGGTCCCGGTTGGTGAGAAGCTCCATGTGAGTCCAGAAAGCCAACCATGTCCTCAGCTGCATCCAAAGAGGCGTGGCCAGCAGGGTGAGGGAGGAGATCCTCCCACTCTACTCTGCTCTTGCGAGAGCCCACCTGGAGTTTTGTGTCTAGTACTGGAATTCCCAAAATATGAAGGCTATGGAACTGATCGAATGGGTCCAGAGAGGGCAAATAAGGGTCACCTGAGGGCTGGAGCACCTCCCATGTTAGGACAGGCTGAGAGAGTTGGGCTCTAAAGGTCTGGGGAGACCTTTAGAGCAACCTCCCAGTACAGAAAGGGGCTCCAGGAAAACTGGGGAGGGGCTTTTTTAAAAAGGAGTGATCGGATGAGCTTTAAATTAGAAGAGGGGAGCTTTAGGTTAGACTACAGTTACCTGTCAATCTTCACCCAACCTCATCTGAGTCCCTTATCTTGTAGTTCTCACGGGGTTTCCACCTTCTCATGGGTACAGGGCCATCTGGGCGGGGGGTTCACACCTTCTCACGAGGTCAAACATCTCATACTCTGCCAAGGCATCTGCAAACTCACTGCAGCCTCCCACGGCCGCGTCGTGTGGGGCTTGGAGGAACCTGATCCGTCAGGAGGTGTCCCTGCCCGTGGCAGGGCATTGGAACTGGCTTGGCTTTTGATGACCCTTCCACCCCAAACCAATCTACCCTTGGTCTGTCTCCAGCTGAAGCAGGACAGGAGCGGGGCTGAGGAACACCTCAGGCAGAGCCTGCCGTACCTGAAGAACGCTCAGGGAGCCTTGCGCGTGGCGGCTGTGAGGTTCATCGGTGAGACACCACCCCCACCCCTGGATCCCTCTTCTGGGACCCCCCCCGGGCCCAGCCCCAATCCCCACCACGGCGTTGGGGAGCAAGGGGGGATCTGACTGAGCTCTGTCCCTAGGGTGTGCTGCGCTTCACCTGAAGGACCGGAGTCCAGAGAAGGTGCTGGAGATCTGCTGTGGTGAGGAGGGGCGGGGTTGAGTTGGGTGGGACTGGTGGGGCAGGGGATGGAGACTGGGCAGCACCTGATCCTGCTCCAGGGAAACCTGTCAGGGCCGTTTGGGGAGATTCCTGCTCTCTCCTGGCTGGGCTTGGTGGCATCTGGAGGGGATGCTTGGGGGTCTCTGTAGACATGGGGATTCATCTCAGCTCTGGTTTTTTTCCATCCCAGCCCTTCAGCCTGTGACAAAGGACAGTGACATCTTGGTCAGTTACTTGGCAACGCAGACCATCCTCAGCCTGACATCTCCAAGGGAGCAGCCAAGAAAGAGAAACGCTGTGAGAGTGCTGTTCTCCTGGTTCAGCAGAGAATAGGCAGAGGAGCTGGCGGTGCCTGCAGGAAAGAGGTCATGGAATCATGGGATCACAGAATCAGTGGGGACCTCTAAGCTCATCCATGTCTGGAAGCACCACATCCACCTAACACCTCGGTGTTTTTTGATGGTTGGACTGAATGATCTTTGAGGTCGTTTACAACCTTAATAATTCCACGGTCCCGTGATCTACACCTTGTTTGAAGACCTCCAGGGATGGGATTCACGCATGGCTGTGAGAAGATTCATCCTTTCAATAAAGAACTTGTTCCTAATTTGCCACTGGAGGGTTAAAGCTTGGGAAGTAACACAGAGAATAACCCAGAGGCCTTGACAGGGTTTGATAATGAGCTGAGAACTGGATAACCTTGGAGTAGTGGAAAGTGGAGCAGTTTATCAGCAGGGATTAGGTAAAGAAAAACAGAATCTGTGCTGCCAATTAAGAAACAGCTCAAGGCTCAGGTACAAACATTTTAACCCAATCACTGATGTTAAACCTGTTGACTGGAGGGGTCGACCCACTGTACTTGGGTTTTTCTGGAAGCAGAAAAGAGCGACACGGCCGTTCGCTGCAGCGCAACCGCGTGGTCTCTGTCACACAGACACAGCACAGAGGCTGCTGAACAGCCAATGGCAGCTCCCAGAGGAAACTTCCACAGATACTGAACCAAATCTATTGATTTTTACCCCACCAGACCCTGCTCCCTAAGCCAACAAATAATAGCAGCTGTTAAACAGTGCTGCTGCGCTGCCTCCAGTGTGGAATTCCCATAAAAGACACCCTGGTGTAAACCAAGAGCCAAACCTTTCTCTTTGTTCTCCTTGGCCTTCCTATTTTTTATGAAGTTGGCTATGGGTTGTCCTTCTGTCTCTTCTTCCCACAGCATCCAATCCAGATCTTGATCATGGATGTAACGGGTCAACAGCTTCTGCACCTCCTTCCACGCTCTGCTGCTGCTTCCTCCCCTGCACCAGCCCGAAAACACACACACACTCACCCTCCAAACCACCCAACAACCTGCTTGCTCAGTTTGCAGGGTAGGTTGCAGTCCTGAACGCCCACAACATTCCCATCATGGATCTCTAAGGCTCATGGAATCCGTGCTCTCGGTGTCTCAGGTTTAAACTCAGCCCCACCGTTAGAGGGGCGTGGAGAGTCAGAGGGTCCAACACAAGGCCTCAGGGTGATGCTGGGAGCTCTTGAGGGCCTCACCCTTTACATCACTTGGGGTATTGCTCATCTCCCTTGGATTGTGCTTTGGCTTTCTGCCTGTGCTGCATCTGCTCCCATGCCAGGTCCCTCTTGAGGCCGGGCTTGTCTCGGGAGACTGTCTCAGCGTGTCGGGATCCCTCTGGGGGGGGACAGATGCCTCAAGTCAGGCATTTTGGAACATTTTTGGACATGGATCTGTTAAAGTCAGTCCAGAGGAGGCCACGAAGATGAGGAAAGACTGAGAGGGTTGGCATTGTCCAGCCTGGAGAAGAGAAGGCTCTGGGAAGACCTTAGCGCAGTCTTCCAGTACCGAAAGGGGATCCAGGAAAGCTGGGGAGGGACTTTTTACAAAGGCCTGGAGTGACAGGAGAAGGGGGAATGGCTTTAAATTGCACTAGGAAGAAACCCTTCAAAATGAGGGTGGTGAGGCCTTGCACAGGTCTAGACACTGCCCCACGGGGATGCTCTCCAGAGCCTGATACGGCATCCAGAGCCAGCTGGGAGCAGAGGGAGAGCGAGCGAGCCGGGCCCTGTGCATCATTTTTACACCCCTACCTTCCAAGAGTTTGTTATCTCTCTTGTGCCTCTGGAGCTCCTGCTGCTCCCTCTGCCTCACATCAGCCACACCAAGCCAGCTTTCACGCTGGAAAACATCACCTTTGCCTGCACATCCAACACAGATCACACTCACTGCTTGCTCAGATCCAGAGGTGGAACAGGGGGATGTCCCCAAGGGAGACAAGTGTGTTAGAAAGCCACTTCGCTGGCATTCCCAGGAACAACTTCCCCAGACCTCCAGAAACAGAGGCAGAGCTCCTCTCCCACACCTGCCTCATCCTCTTATCACAAGCAGATGTTTGGCACAGCAGGGTACAAGGTCTGTGGAAGTCCTACTCTACGCTTTGGAAGTCACTGGATATTCCTGGTTTTTCATCACCAGGAAGTAATCCACATCTTAAATGGGAAAAGGAAATGCTCACCTTCTTGAGAGACCCCAGGGATGCACTCAGAGGGTACCAAACAAATTATGAAGTTAATTATGTCTCAGCAGACAACGTGCAATCATTGCACCAGAGCACATCTGCATCACAGAGCTATAAGATGTCACGAGAGGGGTTTGTGTTATTCAGGGTAGCAGTGGCGATCAAGTGGCACCCAAAGAGGGGGATGAAAAGGTGCAGGGAAGCAGCAAGCAGCCACCAGGATCTTCTGGCATCGATTAACCAGCAAACCACGCAGAGTCCAGCGGGCAGGAGACGGGCAGGGCCGCGCTGCCTTCCTTCTCCAGCCACCATGAGCACTCCGGGGCCAGGTTCCCACAGATCTCCAGCACCTTCCCAAATACACAGCATCCAGGTATCCTGCTCTGGCATCCCAGCATCGACAGAATTGGGGACCTTAAGGCAGTTTAGCATCTCCCCATTTTTGGTTTATCAGCTTCACGAGCAGCGACAGCGACAGCGACAGCCACAGCCAGACCTTCTGCCACTGCAACCAAGCTCCCCCCTGACAAAAGTCATTCCTCTGTCTTCCCTCAGCTGGTGTGAAAATCTAAAGCAGCTCAAAAAATGCCTTCAAACCCAGCCAAAAGCAGAGCAGGTTCTTGCGCTGCCCCTCGCCCCGTGCAGCGTGAACAATACAAAGCTCTGGATCCTGCAGCACCACAAAGGAGGAAGCCAGGGGAAGGGGTTTAACTGGGTGAAAGGGGCTTTATCCACAAAGAACCTCTCCCCTCACCTAGGCATCCCTTCACTCTACGTGGGAAAGGCTACTCCCATGGCAGATACCATCCCTAACCTCTGGCCAAGGTAAAACCCATCCCTCCTGGAGCTGTTTTAAGGTGTAGCTGTGTGGGGAGTGTTGGTAGTTAGGGTTGATACCAGCTGAGCCAAGGGGTCAGTTATGACAGGAGCACCTCAGCCAGCACTCAGTCCACCAAGCAAAGGCACCCAGTGCTGCTGCCAGAGTGGCTTTTTATACCCCTTACACATGTGCAACATATTTATGCAGCCTCATTCCCTAAAACACACTTTTGCTGAATTACCTGGTGGTAAGAACCTGCACCTGAAAAAATAAATCAGCTAAATGCATGATAAACAGGAACCTCGTGTATTATTTTCATCTACATGTTCCAAGCTTACCTGCTGTCAAATGACCCCTCATTACCAGTTTATTCTGGTAAAGAAATCCAGTTTTGATGCCCAAATGCTGCTCAAAGCATCCAAAGGATGGGATTTTAAATTGAAACCTTTTGTTCTGCATGACATGGTTTATCCAGAGGTTGGAGCAGCCCCTCCCCAGGTCCAGTCTGTAAGATCTGGAGCTGATGGGATTTGCTTTGCTCCATTAAACCAGTGCATGGCTTGCTGTGGCTGCTGCATGTGAAGCAACCACTCTGAGCACAGCCTGTCTGCGTGCCAAGGGAGATTCCTCTCCTGGTTTTAGGCTCTGTCATCCTCGAGAGGCAGCACTAAGGGCTGGGACCACACGGTGATTGTCTCCCCAGACCTGGGCAGCCCCTTCCCCTGGCCTCCCTCCTCACTGCCCAGCACCACAGTCGTGTAGCATGGATTTTCCTCCAGGATCTTAATCCCTTAAGCCTGTTATTAGCTATTTGTTCAATTTCTGGTGACATACTCATCCCCACGTAAGAGACTTGTTCTTGCAGGTAAATAAGTACCTGGCAGAGCTAAAACTCGTCCAAATATTATCTCTGCAGGGGACAGACCTATAGGTTGCCTTGGAATATTTCCAGTACCCCACAAACCCAAAGGGATTGCCCCTGGCCACTCAAGCCCTGTCTGTTTACAAATCTTCACCAATTTTCTCTGACCTTGGCAGGGGACAAGGTTTTGCAAGCTTTGGCTCCATGCAAACTCCTTCCCCCAAAGCAGGGATTCACCCTGAGCCCTGCAGCCCAGGGATGCTCTTGGGGTGGCACCACTCACGGCTCCTGTTTCTCTTCCAGGCTCAGACACCCTGTGGCAACTGCCCCAGCAGCAGCCGCCCTTCTCATGGCCGTGTCCCCCCAGTGCTGGTGGCAGCCAAGGCCTCACCAGCAGGCACAGCACCCCTGGCTTCTCTGGCACCTCAGCATCTTCAGCAGCCCTGAACCCCAGGGCCTGCCAGGATCCCCACCAGCCCTGTCCCCAGCAAGATGTGGCACAGGGATGCGGCAAACTGGGGGAACATCCCTGCCCTCGCCTGGGTGACGTGTGCCCAGAAGATGCCATTCCCAGAGAATCTGCCAGTTCCTTGTGGCCATCTTTCTTGTTTCCCCTCCCAGAAGAGAGTCTCTTTCACGATTACAACCCGTCCTGCTGGCACAGCAGCTCACCCTGCGTGGAAGGCGCTGCGGTGCAGGGCCAAGTGTGGCTGGAGCGAAACATCCTCTCCCTGTTAGAGCCCCCACACTCCCTGCACTCCTCTGTCTCTCAGAATCCTCTCCATGATGCCTTTTTATTGACTTTCAGATGCCCTGGCAGCCCGGTCGCCATCGAGCCCTATGGCGGGGGGAAACCGATCCCCATTAGGCTCTAGGTTGGCCCTTGCTGGAGGAAGGGAGAGCCAGGGTATGGGGAGGAAAAGCTGGGGAAGTGGTGGGAAGCAGGGAGAGGGGGTGGGTAAGCAGGACTGCATTGCAGGAGAGGGTACCAGCCCTGCCCAGGGGGAAGGTTGGGCAAACAAACTCCAAACAGCAAGGGAACGACGGGCAGAGCCAGGCAGGGAGCAGCAGGGCAGAGGGGGCGGCTCAGGGTGCCCCCCTCGGCAGGGTGGGTGTTTCTCCAGAAGCGGTGTCTGTTCTTCAGCTCCTGGAGCAGAGAGACAGGTCTCTTCCAGTCCTTCTTCAGCTTGGTTTGAGTCTTGTTCACCTGTGCAGAGGCAGGAAGGGTCGAGGGGTCAGATCAGAGCGGGTGCTGCCTCGTCCCACGCGCTCCAGCACCAGACACAACCGGGACCCACCTTTCCTTGGTCGAGTTCTTGGTCCCACTTGTTGATCCCTGCCTCCACGTGCTGCTGCTTTGCTTTCCAGGGCTCCGTCTGAGGCGTCCTTGAGCTGGGGAAGGCAGCAAGGTCAGATGGTTCTAGACTGGGGCAGGAAGAGTCTGAGATCCTCACAGGGCTCAGTGGAAGTGCACAGGGCTCTGGTGTGTCCCTAGCCCCTCACCTGGCTGAGGACAGAGTGCCAGAACAGCTCTCTTTGGCCTCTGTTCTCCTCTTCTTCTTTTTATTTTTATTCCTCCTCTTCTTCTTCTTCTTCTTCTTCTTCTTCTTTTTCTTCTTGTGCTCTACACCCAGCTCCTGGAAGTCTGACTCCTCCGGGCCACCAATGGGAGTCTTCCCGGCCTCCTGCGCCGTGAGTGACACCGACTGCCCTTGAGTGCAGCTTTTCTTTCCAGGGGGGCTGGAGGTGTCATCGTTGCCATTCACAGATGGAGACTGAGGGCTTCCATCTGCCTCACGCTGCCTCTTTTTGGGGGGCAAGGTGAAGGGTTGAGGGTCCTTCATGACAGTGACGGCCGACTGTGGCTGAGGTTGTGAGCGGTGGTCACTTCTCTCCTCCTGTTGGCTGCCGTTATTCTGCAGTTATTGACACAAATAAAACAGTGTGGTGTAAAGAAAAGAGAGCCAAGAGGGGAAAACGAAAAGGGGAGCCCAGAGAAAGGCGGGGGGAAAAGACACAGATGAGGGGAGGGAGGAGGAATCAGAAGGATTCCAGTTGGAAACACAAGGGAAAAGGAAGAAAGGAGATGTCAAGGACAGAAACTGCAGCGCACCCTCCTGAGCCGCGGCTGCCCAGCGGTGCCCCGAGGGCCGGTCCCACGCTGCTGGCCAGGGAGGAGGCACCTGCGCAGCTCTCCAGCTGCGGCACCGCCTGCTCCCACTCGGCCCGGGGCAGGCGCTGCCCCCAGAAGGCTGGTGAGGCCACCCCACTTCAGGGATGGCACAGCCACCCCTGAGCCAGAGGGCAGGAGCCATTTCTCCTGCATCACTGAGGGATGTGAATAACCGTGAGGGCCTGGCCCCACACCCCAACCCAGAGGGGGGGCAGAGCAGCCGTGGGGCCGAGGGGCCTCCCCACCCACTGCCGGCTTAGCAAGACACCCAGCAAGGGCTGCTCTTGCCCCCAGCACAAGCCCCAGGTCAGAAGGCACGAGGTGCCTCCTGAGGACTCTGGGCTGAAACTCACACTCACCTTTTCCACAGAGAGCGCCCGCTTCTTGGCCGGGGGTGGTGATGTGTTGGTGCTCAGCTCCTGAGCATGCTCAGGAGACAGGGAGCGCTTCAGGGAAAGCGGGGGCTTGTTGGTCCCTTTGTTCTCACTCGGACTGGAAACACAGCTGGGGCCGGGGAGGCTGGGGGTGGGTTGGGTAAGGGGACCCTCAGAGCTCTTCTGGCAGCCGGGCATTCTGGGGAAGAAGAGAAGTGCACGTGTTAACTGCGAGGGTCTGAGCGCCGGCAGCACTCTCCTTGGAGATGCACAAAGGAAACTGGAGCCGGAAGCTCCAAGGACCGGAGGTGCTCTCGATCTGCAACAAAACCACAACAAGAGGTTGGATCTGCCCAAGGCGAGGGGAACAGAACTGATTGATCTTCAGAGTCTCTTCCAACCCCAACCATTCCATGATTCCGTGACCTCTCCCTGGCTCCCAGAGCCAGCTCTGCCCCACACCCACACGCGTGCTGCCAGCCCCATCTCCAATGCCAAGAGCAGTGGACAGAGGGACTGGGAGGCGCGGGGCACTCACCTCAGATAGAAGAGCATGTAGGCCTGCTGGTTGAGGACCACATTGGTGTTGATGGGGCAGACCTCAGCGTCGTCCATTTTGTACCACTGCCCATTGGCTGCCTGCAGAGGAAGAGAGGACAGGGTCAGGCTGCATCCAGAGACCCTCCTGGCCTGATGAGCAGCAGGAACAGCGCCCAGCAGCAGAGCTCCTCTCCTCGAAAGCCACAGGCGGCCCAGGGGCAGCCAAGGGCATTCTGCAGGAGCAGACCTCCACGCCTCCTGCAGCGGGGCACAGCCTGTACCCCCATCCTGTGCTCCACAGCACCCACACCTGCTGAGCGCCCTCCTTTCTGTGCACTACAGGGACCCACGAGGCCTACCAGCACCCAGCACAGAGTGGGGGGCCAAGAGAGCACCCTGGGCTCACCTTCACGTAGCAGACGTAGTGCCCAGAGTGGCAGCTGAGTCCAGAATGCACCAGCACTGCGTAGAGTTCGTACATCACAGGGTTCCCCTTGTTTTCGGACATGTAAGGCCGGATGTTCAAGCACTTGGGGTACACCACAGCCTGTGGAGAGAGGATGGCTCAGGAGCCTGCACAGCTCACTGCCTCCTTGCAAGAGCAAGAGCAGCTCAGCTGTCCTACCAGCCCCATGGCTTGAGAGAAGGGGACTCGCTCTCCCCAGGCTGAGGACAGAGGTCGCGGTGAGGACACCAGGACGAGCCCGGCTGCCGCTGCACAGCTGGAAAAGGGCAGCAGGGCTGCTGCAGAGCTCGCACTGTGCACCTTCCACCTGCTCTGGGCAGCAGGGCCTCAGGCAAGGACACGGCCCATGCTCTGCTTTGCCAAGGACTCACCTTTGAGATTTTGCCTCCCCCAAAGCTGGCAAAGCGCTTCAATGAGAGCGTGAGGACATTGGATGCTCGGTGGACAGTGAAGCGCTTGGTGGCTCTCACTTTAGTCTTGCACCTGCAGAAGAAAGATCCGGAGCTGTTGAAGCCGTTCTACCACCCAGAGCCTTGCCAGCCCTGGCCAAGTGGCAAACCCCACGGAAATGACCCTGCTGATACCTCCAGGGCTGGCCCAGATGCTCCTCACAAGAGCAGGGAGCTGAGGCCACCCAGGCTCCATTGCAAGGTTCCAGGGACTCGTGCCTCCCGGTTTTGCCGTGGAGGGAGTGGAGAAGCCCTCCCTGCTTCCCCCGACACACCCAGGGCCCCTTCCCACCACAGTCCCACACACTCACCTCTCACACACGTAGGCGTTGTCCCCCTCCAGATCCTCTGGCCTCATAAACGCCTTCAGTGCCTCCATCAGGTTTCTGGCTTCCTGCAAGGCCAGAGGAGACGTCAGGTCACGAGTGACCTGTCCGTGCGACAGCCTGGCCCTCTGCCCACACACCGGTCCCAAAATCCAGCAGAGAGCAGGGGGCCACAGACTGCACCGAGCCCACGAGCCTGCCAACAGCGCGCCACGAGGGGCAGCTGCACTGCCCCCCAACCCCACACAGCCTCCAGAGACACCGTGGCTCGTGCCGGGGAATGGGGCACAACGACAGAATCTCCTTCCCTGGTGCCTGCACCGTGCCTTGACGCCCGCAGGTTACGGAGCCGGGAGAGCGGGAACGGTGCCCGGGCAGGAACGCCCCCTCCAAGAGCCCAGATCCTCCCACCCCGACCCTGCCGCTGTACCTCGATCTCCACCGCCAGGTCCAGGTAAGGCTCGTAGGTGTCTGAGTTTGTGTTGCACACTTTGCACGTCACTGCAAAGGAAAGAGCGCTGAGCACACCCTGACACGAGTTTCCCAATCGAGTTTTCCCGCGAGGCTCTCGGGGAAGCAGCAGCCCCCAGAGCCACAGGCCCTGGCAGCCGGCACTCACCACGGGATCGCAGGGAACCGCCGAAGAACTGGTGAACCAGCGTCGTGGCCTGGGTTTGGCGATCCAACCTAGAGACAGCAGCACGGGATCTCACACCGCCCCTCCGCAACGGCCACCCCCGCCCGCGGGGCACCGCGGTGCCCTCAGCACAGCTCCCCTACGAGCTCTGGCCAGCAGAGCTCCGGCAGCAGAGGGCAGTCGCAGCCTCTGTCTCTCTGCTCCCCCGGTGGCAGAGCTGAAGGGCTGGCACCGGGCTGCTCCAAGGAGCAGAACTGGAGCTCCGAGCTGGGCTCTGCAGGCAGAGGCAACGCGGCTTCCCGGAACAGAGGGCCCCACGGAACGCTGCTCACCCACAGATACACAGATGGGGCCCAACCAGCAAGAACACCTGGGTTCCTTGGCCACTGGGACAGGATCCGAAACCATTGCAGCCTCAGGGTTTGGATCCGAAACCATTGCAGCCTCAGGCTTTGGATCCAAAACCATTGCAGCCTCAGGCTTTGGATCCAAATCCATTGCAGCCTCAGGCTTTGGATCCAAAACCATTGCAGCCTCAGGGTTTGGATCCGAAACCATTGCAGCCTCAGGCTTTGGATCCAAAACCATTGCAGCCTCAGGCTTTGGATCCAAATCCATTGCAGCCTCAGGGTTTGGATCCAAACCATTGCAGCCTCAGGGTTTAGTGGAAGGACCACAGCTACGTCGGGGCAGAGGGTTGGGACAAGGGAGAAGGCAGACAACAGTGCAGAGCTGTGTCACAGTGGGGCAGAATTGGGCCATCCACCCGAGGCACTGGAGGCGGCACCTCCCTCCCGGTCAACCTGGGGGACGCATTCGCCCCACAGTCCCCTCCCACAGGCACAGGGGACTGGTGAGGGGACAGCAGAGAAGGGCAGCGAGGGCTAACAGAGGCCCCACGTACCTGGTGTGGCCACCCAGGCAGGCCCTCTGCATGGCATCCATGGTGTAACACAGGAACTCATGAGCATCCTCCTGGCGGCCAAGGCGGATGTGCTGGGCGAACTCTGCAGGAGAGGGAGGAGTCAGCCCCAGCACGTGCTGCAACAGATGCAGGACCTCCCTCCCTCCCTCCCTCCCTCCCTCCCTCCCTCCCTCCCTCCCTCCCGCCCTCCCCGGGGCAGGGAATCTGGGTTTGAAAGCCCCTCAGCCCAAATCGGACTCGTGCTGGCCCCAGGGCAAGCCCCACGCAGCCCATGAAGTCCCCAGCCCCTGGCAGGCTCTGGCAGCCATCTCCAAAGAGCTGTCTGCCAAGACCTGCCCCGATCTCAAAGGTTCTGCTCCCTCCTCGGTCATTGCTGCCCTGCCCAGCTCTGAGAGGGGAGCGCAGCCATCCTTACCCCTGAGATTGCTGACGATGGACTCTGGCTTTAGTGTGCGGCCGCTGTTGGAGAAAGCCCGGATCACGTGGCTCTCCAGAGTGCACAGCATGCAAAAGCCACTGCGCTGACCTGGAGCAGGAGAGAAGACAGGACGTTGGGGACAAAGCCAGGAGAGGTGGAGGCTCTACAGGGGACGGGGGATCTCTGGTGCAGCACAGCTCAGCCACGCTCGGTTTGGCCAACCAGCTTGGTGCTGCGGCACAGCTCTGGGGCACCCTGGGTGCGCAGGGACCGGCACCCCCCTCACCACAGCTGACACAGCCCGAGTCACAGCACCAGCCACTGCGACAGCCCAGAGGGGACACCATCCATGGGGATGGAAAACACAGGCACTCGCTTTAGAGTGGCCCCAAGAGGGAAATCCCACCGGAACTCCGACTGGTGCCCACCGGACTCCCTTTCAAAGACCTCCCAGGAGAAGCAGCTGCTGTCTGTGTGCAGTCACATGCTCTCACACGGGCCCCACAGGCAGGGCCTGTTCAGGACGTCTTGCTCAGCCCCCAGGATGCCACCAGACCCCATCGCATCCATCTTAGTCCTGCCTATGCCCAGCAGAGACCACGACTCCCGGGACACAGAGATGCAGAGCTTGGGAACGCTGCTATGGCCGGGAAAAGGGAGATGTACACAGGAAGGACCGCTGGACGGAGAATCGGGCAGGAGGGAGCAGGGACATTGCACCCCGACACCCGCACAGCCCTCCCCAGAGCCAGCCCTCCCCACTCACAGGTGCGCGTGTGCTCCTTGGACAGCAGGTAGTTGGCCAGGGGTGGCGTGTGGGTGAGGCACTGGACGATGCAATTGACAAAGCAGGTGTTCCCAAGGTTTTCCAGCCCGGCGCCAATCCTGTCCATCTGCTCCCACTTCATGTATTGGCGCTCCGTGGGGAAAAACACCTTCGGGGGCCGGCGGATCCCATCCTCTCGGGCCCCTGGGATGTGGTCAGTGCCTGTGGGGAGAGAAGGATGGTGAGCGGCGGCGTGCGGGGGGCAGGCAGGGCTCCCCTCACCCTCTCGGGAGTCTGTACTGGGACCAGTGCTGTTTAATCCTCATTGATGATTTTGACAGAGGGATCCAGCGCACCCTCAGCACGTTTGTGGGAGGCTCCAAGCTGAGTGGGGCAGTGCTCGCATCAGAAGGACGGGATGTCTTTGAGAGGGACGTGGGCAAGATGGAGAAGTGGGGCTGTGTGAACCTCGTGAGGCTCAACAGGGCCAAGCGCAAGGTCCTGCCCCTGGGTCAGGACAACCCCTGCTATCGATACGGGATGGGGGACGGCGCGATTGAGAGCAGCCCCGAGGAGAAGGATTTGGAGTGCTGATTGATGAGATGCTCGAAATGAACCACCAAGGTGCGCTCGCGGCCCAGAAGGCCAACGGTGTCCTGGGCTGCATCCAAAGCAGTGTGGTCAGCAGGGAGAGGGAGGGGAATCTGCCCTTCTGTTCCGCTCTTCTGAGACCCCACCTGGAGCATTCTGTCCAGTTCTGGAATCCACAACTTAAGGAGGACACAGAACTGTTGGAGTGGGTCCATTGGAGGGCCACGGAGATGTTCAGAGGGCTGGAGGGCCTCTGCTATGAGGACAGACTGAGAGAGCTGGGCTTTTTCAGCCTTCAGAAGAGAAGGCTCCGGGGGCACCTCATAGCAGCTTTCCTCTGCCCAAAGGGACTCCAGAAAAGCTGGGGAGGGGCTGTTTACAAGGGCTTGTAGTGATAGGACGAGGGGAATGGCGTTAAATTGGAAGTGGGGAGATTTCCTTTGGGCAACAGACATTACAAAGAATTTCTTCACAGTGAGTGTGGGGAGGCCCTGGCACAGGTTGCCCAGAAAAGTGGTGTCGGCCCTGTCCCCGGAGGTGTTCAAGGCCAGGGTGGATGGCACCCTGCTCTGGTGGGAGGTGTCCCTGCCCATGGAAGGGGGTTGGAACTGCGTGGGCTTCAAGGCCCTTCCAACCCAAACCATTCCATGATTCAATGATCCTCTGACCCCTCCTGCAGAGGCCGAAAGGTCTGGAGGGCCCAGATGGGCAGGAGAGGCCTCTGGATCTTTGGCAGCAGGAGAGACATCCTTTGGAAAGAGGTTGTCAAGGAGATGGAGTGTAGAGAGAAGGGGCAGGGGTGACCCCCTTGCAGCACCCGGGCAGCTCTACCAACCCAGGATGGAGCCCGTGCCTGGCAGCAGACACCCAGAAATGGGGTCCTGCCCCCACCCTGAAGCAGGGGCGCTGTTGTCCAGGACCCTCCATCACATGCCCCACCCTGTGGGTGCCCTCTGCACCCCACTGTCCCTGTCCCACACACAGGATCTCCCGCTAGCCTGACCCAGCCATACCTTGCTTGCCCACCAACACGGGCTGCTGCCCGTCCCGCTGGTCGATGTGGCCATTCTGGCCCAACGGCTCCGTCTGCTTGTCCTGGGAAGGAGAGTGGGCTGACTGAAACATAGGGTCGAATCCAGTGTCCCCACAAACCCTCCCAGCCTCAGCTCTCTCTGGGGAAACCGAGGCACGGTCCCCTCCGCATGCTCAGCACCACCCTCCCAGCCTTGCTCATCCCCACCGTAACCACACCTGTCTCACCTCTACCTGGCCGGGCCGGGCGGTGCTGGGTGGCTGGAGCAGGATCTGGACCCCTGCTCCCTGTGGGATGGGGCCTGCGGTGCTCAGCGCTCAGAACCACAGCACCCCATGTGCCAGGGAGGGCCCTGGGGGTGCTCCCTGCTGGGATCCAGCCCTCCCAGCTCCCCTCTGGCTGCCACAGGAGACCCCTGCCCTCCCAGCCCTGCTGCATCTGCTCTTTCCCCAGACACAACTCATCACAGGCAGCTCCAGCGCCCTTGAGACACAGACCTGGACCTGACTGGGCAGCATGGGGCCCCCTCCTAGGGAGGGCAGGAGACACTTGTGGGTCACGGGGGGACAAACAACCCACCCCAGCAGGGGCAGCACCCCAAAACGCATGGGGCTTGTACCCCGAGACAGCCCCTCCTGCCCCTGGGGAGGGGTCCCCAACCCCTGCTGTCAGACAGGGCTGTGCAGGGGGCTTGGCAGGGTCAGAGCCCTGGTTGGCACCAAAGCCTCCGTGTCCCACACAGCCGGGCACTGCCAGTCCCCATCTCCCCCGTCCCACCCCTGGTGCCGGGTGCTCCTCCCGGCCAGGCATCAACATGGCCAGTGGCCTTCCTCCTCCTCCTCCTCCTCACCATACTCCTCGTCCTCATGCTGCTTGCACAGACAGCGAGTGACGCCAAGGCAGTCAGTGACAAACAGCGTGTGAGCGTCGAGTGCCCCACGGGCAAGGTGTGACCCTGGGATCCCCAGTGCCCCTCAGGCCGTGTCACAATGGGGGGAACAGCGTTCACTGTGACATCATCCCTTGCCAGGTGATGCCCCAGGAGCCAGGGTGCAGCACCCCAGGTCCCTGCTTGGGCATGGGGTGAAGTTCTCCCCAGGGATGGGGAGAACTGCAGAATCAGTTTCCTGATTAAGTTAGACAGACAGACAGACAGACACAGACTCTTCTCATAGAGTATGGGGATTTTTTTAATTGTGCTGTACCCAGAAATATTATTTACTGATCTAAAAATTGCAAGGCCAAAATGAGAACTTGCTCTGATTCTCCAGTCGGCAGAGACAGACTTGGCTGTGTTAACGTTCATAACGAAATCAGTCTTTAGAAAGAACTAGAATATACAGAGAGAATTTACACACACACATGTAGGCTGGATCTGTATTCTGTCCCCAGCTCTTGTCTTTTTGCTCATGATTGATGGAATCATTCCCTCATGTGCTCAGCGTTGAAATAAAGGAGCTGCTTTCTAAAACTCAAAAATGAGCCTGGGAGGGTTTATTTGCCGGCGTTTTCCGTATCACTCTCACCCTATGGCAGGTTGGGTGCTGGAATCCGTCGCCCCAAAGCACGCCAGGAGCTCGGCCCTTGGCCCCACAGTGTGCTGTGAGCTGGGATCCTTCAGCCTGCTGTGTGCTGAGTGGAGCCTTCACCCCACATCGTGCTGTGAGTTCTCCTTTGCCCACTGGCGTGCAAGGAGCTGGAGTCCTTCTCTCCGCTGCGTACTGGGAGCTGGATGCCCTCAGCATACTGGGAACTGGTGTTCTTCAGCCCATGGCATACTGGGGGCTGGAGTCCACTTCCTGCTGGGAGCTGGGGTCTTTCAGCCTGCAGCGTTTTGGGTGTTTGAGTCTTTTCCTCCATTGTGTACTGGGAGCTGGAGCCCTTCGCCCAGTGCCGTGCTGGGAGGTTGGACCCTTAACTGCACGACACACGGGGAGTTGGAGTCTTCCACTCCATGGCATCCTTCTCCCTTTTCCCCTTAGGTGCTCCCACCCCCTCAGTTCGCTTGTCTCCCAGCCCCTGCCCTCAGCTCAGAGCTTTGGCTGAACCTCTGGCCGACCCCTGGTGCCAGGAAGGGCAGAGTTGGGCAGAAGGGGCCTCTTCACCCTGGCACTCCACGGGGCTGCAAGGACAAACTGCACACTTCCCAGGCACCAGTCAGGAAAGAAACGGAGCAAAACACCACCCCCAACAAGGGAGTGACCCCTGATCTGGGGGCAGTTTGGAGCTGTGGTGCCCTGTAGGGCATTTTCAGGGGCACAGCCAGAAGCCTTTGGGGCCACCACAAGGGAGTTCAGGGAAGCAGAGGGAATTCCTGGAGACATGGCAAGGGCGTTTCTCCATAGCAGAAGGGAGAGAAAGCTCTCTGGTTCTGTCAGATCAGTTGGTCCTTGCAGGGCACCGGGGTTCTGCTCAGGGTTCGTAGCTCAAGGGGAGGAACAATGCTCAGAGAGTCGGTGTTCACCCCACTGTCTGCAGGGGAGGGCTCAGGTGGAACCACCATGGATACCACGCAGTGGATTGCAGGACAGCGAAGGGATTTGGGTGACCAAGGACTAATCACAAGGGAAGAGGCCAATCAATTCTCTCATTCTCCAAGCTGGCTGCACACAAAGAGCTCCCACGACCGCGCCAGCTCCAGAAGAATGCCCAGAAGTCTTTGATGACGCTCTACTTGGCACAAGCCAACGTTGTGCCAGGGAGCATCTCAGAGTTTACAAGAGCAGGGAATCACCTTCCCTTGCCTGGGCGCTGTTTAACGAACAGCATGAACGTTGCCAAATCCTACTGGCACGGACTGTCCAAACACACTGGATCCATGTGCTATGAAACACTTGTCCGGATACACTTGAGGGAAGCGATGGCATCCAGAGGGACCTGGACAGGCTGGAGGAGTGATCCCACCTGAATCTCATGAGATCCAACAAGACTGGGTGCAAGGTCCAGCACCTGAGTCAGGGCAATTCCTAGAGTCTTTCTGGCTGGAGAAGAGAAGGCCCCACAGAGACCCTATCGCAGTCTTTCAATATCTGAAGGGGGCTTTTTTATGATGGAGATGCTGAGAGACTGGATCAGGTTTCCCAGAGAAGCTGTGGGTGCCCCCTCATTGGAAGTGTTGAAGGTCACATTGGATGGGGCTTTGGAAACCTGATGGAGTGGAAGGTGTCACTGCCTATGGCAGGAGGGTTGGACCTGAGGGATCTTTGAGGTCCCTTCCAACCCAAACCATGCTGTGGTTCTACCATTCTACACGTTAAACCCTGTAACCCCTACGGGGTGAAGGCAGCTGCAAGCATTTTATTAGCAGCTGTCACTGTAAAGTTTCAAATTATTTTAAGTTCTAGATCCAATTTTTTAATGATATCAGTAAAATAACAGAAGGGAGACAGTTTACATCTGCTAATTTAAGCCATGTTTTTATCATGACTGGTGTTAAATTTGAGCTGAGATGTTTGTAAAAGTTTCATTGAGCTGAGAACAATGTACACCTTGGAAGGGAGCTGCATCTCCCTGGTCCCCAGGGCAGGAGCTGCTTCCGAAGAGTAGCTGAGGTGGAGAAGAAACCAGGGACTTGGACATCAGCCATCCCTGGGGAGAACTTCACCCCATGCCCAAGCAGGGACCTGGGGTGCTGCACCCTGGCTCCTGGGGCATCACCTGACAAGGGATGATGTCACAGTGAACGCTGTTCCCCCCATTGTGACACGGCCTGAGGGGCACTGGGGATCCCAGGGTCACACCTTGCCCGTGGGGCACTCGACGCTCACACGCTGTTTGTCACTGACTGCCTTGGCGTCACTCGCTGTCTGTGCAAGCAGCATGAGGACGAGGAGTATGGTGAGGAGGAGGAGGAGGAGGAAGGCCACTGGCCATGTTGATGCCTGGCCGGGAGGAGCACCCGGCACCAGGGGTGGGACGGGGGAGATGGGGACTGGCAGTGCCGGCTGTGTGGGACACGGAGGCTTTGGTGCCAACCAGGGCTCTGACCCTGCCAAGCCCCCTGCACAGCCCTGTCTGACAGCAGGGGTTGGGGACCCCTCCCCAGGGGCAGGAGGGGCTGTCTCGGGGTACAAGCCCCATGCGTTTTGGGGTGCTGCCCCTGCTGGGGTGGGTTGTTTGTCCCCCCGTGACCCACAAGTGTCTCCTGCCCTCCCTAGGAGGGGGCCCCATGCTGCCCAGTCAGGTCCAGGTCTGTGTCTCAAGGGCGCTGGAGCTGCCTGTGATGAGTTGTGTCTGGGGAAAGAGCAGATGCAGCAGGGCTGGGAGGGCAGGGGTCTCCTGTGGCAGCCAGAGGGGAGCTGGGAGGGCTGGATCCCAGCAGGGAGCACCCCCAGGGCCCTCCCTGGCACATGGGGTGCTGTGGTTCTGAGCGCTGAGCACCGCAGGCCCCATCCCACAGGGAGCAGGGGTCCAGGTCCTGCACCAGCCACCCAGCACCGCCCGGCCCGGCCAGGTAGAGGTGAGACAGGTGTGGTTACGGTGGGGATGAGCAAGGCTGGGAGGGTGGTGCTGAGCATGCGGAGGGGACCGTGCCTCGGTTTCCCCAGAGAGAGCTGGGGCTGGGAGGGTTTGTGGGGACACTGGATTCGACCCTATGTTTCAGCCAGCCCACTCTCCTTCCCAGGACAAGCAGACGGAGCCGTTGGGCCAGAATGGCCACATCGACCAGCGGGACGGGCAGCAGCCCGTGTTGGTGGGCAAGCAAGGTATGGCTGGGGCAGGCTAGCGGGAGATCCTGTGTGTGGGACAGGGACAGTGGGGTGCAGAGGGCACCCACAGGGTGGGGCATGTGATGGAGGGTCCTGGACAACAGCGCCCCTGCTTCAGGGTGGGGGCAGGACCCCATTTCTGGGTGTCTGCTGCCAGGCACGGGCTCCATCCTGGGTTGGTAGAGCTGCCCGGGTGCTGCAAGGGGGTCACCCCTGCCCCTTCTCTCTACACTCCATCTCCTTGACAACCTCTTTCCAAAGGATGTCTCTCCTGCTGCCAAAGATCCAGAGGCCTCTCCTGCCCATCTGGGCCCTCCAGACCTTTCGGCCTCTGCAGGAGGGATCACAGGATCATTGAATCATGGAATGGTTTGGGTTGGAAGGGCCTTGAAGCCCACGCAGTTCCAACCCCCTTCCATGGGCAGGGACACCTCCCACCAGAGCAGGTTGCCATCCACCCTGGCCTTGAACACCTCCGGGGACAGGGCCGACACCACTTTTCTGGGCAACCTGTGCCAGGGCCTCCCCACGCTCACCGAGAAGAAATTCTTTGTAATGTCTGTTGCCCAAAGGAAATCTCCCCACTTCCAATTTAACGCCATTCCCCTCGTCCTATCACTACAAGCCCTTGTAAACAGCCCCTCCCCAGCTTTTCTGGAGTCCCTTTGGGCAGAGGAAAGCTGCTATGAGGTGCCCCCGGAGCCTTCTCTTCTGAAGGCTGAAAAAGCCCAGCTCTCTCAGTCTGTCCTCATAGCAGAGGCCCTCCAGCCCTCTGAACATCTCCGTGGCCCTCCAATGGACCCACTCCAACAGTTCTGTGTCCTCCTTAAGTTGTGGATTCCAGAACTGGACAGAATGCTCCAGGTGGGGTCTCAGAAGAGCGGAACAGAAGGGCAGATTCCCCTCCCTCTCCCTGCTGACCACACTGCTTTGGATGCAGCCCAGGACACCGTTGGCCTTCTGGGCCGCGAGCGCACCTTGGTGGTTCATTTCGAGCATCTCATCAATCAGCACTCCAAATCCTTCTCCTCGGGGCTGCTCTCAATCGCGCCGTCCCCCATCCCGTATCGATAGCAGGGGTTGTCCTGACCCAGGGGCAGGACCTTGCGCTTGGCCCTGTTGAGCCTCACGAGGTTCACACAGCCCCACTTCTCCATCTTGCCCACGTCCCTCTCAAAGACATCCCGTCCTTCTGATGCGAGCACTGCCCCACTCAGCTTGGAGCCTCCCACAAACGTGCTGAGGGTGCGCTGGATCCCTCTGTCAAAATCATCAATGAGGATTAAACAGCACTGGTCCCAGTACAGACTCCTGAGAGGGTGAGGGGAGCCCTGCCTGCCCCCCGCACGCCGCCGCTCACCATCCTTCTCTCCCCACAGGCACTGACCACATCCCAGGGGCCCGAGAGGATGGGATCCGCCGGCCCCCGAAGGTGTTTTTCCCCACGGAGCGCCAATACATGAAGTGGGAGCAGATGGACAGGATTGGCGCCGGGCTGGAAAACCTTGGGAACACCTGCTTTGTCAATTGCATCATCCAGTGCCTCACCCACACGCCACCCCTGGCCAACTACCTGCTGTCCAAGGAGCACACGCGCACCTGTGAGTGGGGAGGGCTGGCTCTGGGGAGGGCAGTGCGGGTGTCGGGGTGCAACGTCCCTGCTCCCTCCTGCCCGATTCTCCGTCCAGCGGTCCTTCCTGTGTACATCTCCCTTTTCCCGGCCATAGCAGCGTTCCCAAGCTCTGCATCTCTGTGTCCCGGGAGTCGTGGTCTCTGCTGGGCATAGGCAGGACTAAGATGGATGCGATGGGGTCTGGTGGCATCCTGGGGGCTGAGCAAGACGTCCTGAACAGGCCCTGCCTGTGGGGCCCGTGTGAGAGCATGTGACTGCACACAGACAGCAGCTGCTTCTCCTGGGAGGTCTTTGAAAGGGAGTCCGGTGGGCACCAGTCGGAGTTCCGGTGGGATTTCCCTCTTGGGGCCTCTCTAAAGCGAGTGCCTGTGTTTTCCATCCCCATGGATGGTGTCCCCTCTGGGCTGTCGCAGTGGCTGGTGCTGTGACTCGGGCTGTGTCAGCTGTGGTGAGGGGGGTGCCGGTCCCTGCGCACCCAGGGTGCCCCAGAGCTGTGTCACAGCACCAAGCTGGTTGGCCAAACTGAGCGTGGCTGAGCTGTGCTGCACCAGAGATCCCCCGTCCCCTGTAGAGCCTCCACCTCTCCTGGCTTTGTGCCCAACGTCCTGTCTTCTCTCCTGCTCCAGGTCAGCGCAGTGGCTTTTGCATGCTGTGCACTCTGGAGAGCCACGTGATCCGGGCTTTCTCCAACAGCGGCCGCACACTAAAGCCAGAGTCCATCGTCAGCAATCTCAGGGGTAAGGATGGCTGCGCTCCCCTCTCAGAGCTGGGCAGGGCAGCAATGACCGAGGAGGGAGCAGAACCTTTGAGATCGGGGCAGGTCGTGGCAGACAGCTCTTTGGAGATGGCTGCCAGAGCCTGCCAGGGGCTGGGGACTTCATGGGCTGCGTGGGGCTTGCCCTGGGGCCAGCACGAGTCCGATTTGGGCTGAGGGGCTTTCAAACCCAGATTCCCTGCCCCGGGGAGGGAGGGAGGGAGGGAGGGAGGGAGGGAGGGAGGGAGGGAGGGAGGGAGGTCCTGCATCTGTTGCAGCACGTGCTGGGGCTGACTCCTCCCTCTCCTGCAGAGTTCGCCCAGCACATCCGCCTTGGCCGCCAGGAGGATGCTCATGAGTTCCTGTGTTACACCATGGATGCCATGCAGAGGGCCTGCCTGGGTGGCCACACCAGGTACGTGGGGCCTCTGTTAGCCCTCGCTGCCCTTCTCTGCTGTCCCCTCACCAGTCCCCTGTGCCTGTGGGAGGGGACTGTGGGGCGAATGCGTCCCCCAGGTTGACCGGGAGGGAGGTGCCGCCTCCAGTGCCTCGGGTGGATGGCCCAATTCTGCCCCACTGTGACACAGCTCTGCACTGTTGTCTGCCTTCTCCCTTGTCCCAACCCTCTGCCCTGACGTAGCTGTGGTCCTTCCACCAAACCCTGAGGCTGCAATGGTTTGGATCCAAACCCTGAGGCTGCAATGGATTTGGATCCAAAGCCTGAGGCTGCAATGGTTTTGGATCCAAACCCTGAGGCTGCAATGGATTTGGATCCAAAGCCTGAGGCTGCAATGGTTTTGGATCCAAAGCCTGAGGCTGCAATGGTTTCAGATCCAAATCCTGAGGCTGCAATGGTTTTGGATCCAAACCCTGAGGCTGCAATGGATTTGGATCCAAAGCCTGAGGCTGCAATGGTTTTGGATCCAAAGCCTGAGGCTGCAATGGTTTCGGATCCAAACCCTGAGGCTGCAATGGTTTCGGATCCTGTCCCAGTGGCCAAGGAACCCAGGTGTTCTTGCTGGTTGGGCCCCATCTGTGTAGCTGTGGGTGAGCAGCGTTCCGTGGGGCCCTCTGTTCCGGGAAGCCGCGTTGCCTCTGCCTGCAGAGCCCAGCTCGGAGCTCCAGTTCTGCTCCTTGGAGCAGCCCGGTGCCAGCCCTTCAGCTCTGCCACCGGGGGAGCAGAGAGACAGAGGCTGCGACTGCCCTCTGCTGCCGGAGCTCTGCTGGCCAGAGCTCGTAGGGGAGCTGTGCTGAGGGCACCGCGGTGCCCCGCGGGCGGGGGTGGCCGTTGCGGAGGGGCGGTGTGAGATCCCGTGCTGCTGTCTCTAGGTTGGATCGCCAAACCCAGGCCACGACGCTGGTTCACCAGTTCTTCGGCGGTTCCCTGCGATCCCGTGGTGAGTGCCGGCTGCCAGGGCCTGTGGCTCTGGGGGCTGCTGCTTCCCCGAGAGCCTCGCGGGAAAACTCGATTGGGAAACTCGTGTCAGGGTGTGCTCAGCGCTCTTTCCTTTGCAGTGACGTGCAAAGTGTGCAACACAAACTCAGACACCTACGAGCCTTACCTGGACCTGGCGGTGGAGATCGAGGTACAGCGGCAGGGTCGGGGTGGGAGGATCTGGGCTCTTGGAGGGGGCGTTCCTGCCCGGGCACCGTTCCCGCTCTCCCGGCTCCGTAACCTGCGGGCGTCAAGGCACGGTGCAGGCACCAGGGAAGGAGATTCTGTCGTTGTGCCCCATTCCCCGGCACGAGCCACGGTGTCTCTGGAGGCTGTGTGGGGTTGGGGGGCAGTGCAGCTGCCCCTCGTGGCGCGCTGTTGGCAGGCTCGTGGGCTCGGTGCAGTCTGTGGCCCCCTGCTCTCTGCTGGATTTTGGGACCGGTGTGTGGGCAGAGGGCCAGGCTGTCGCACGGACAGGTCACTCGTGACCTGGCGTCTCCTCTGGCCTTGCAGGAAGCCAGAAACCTGATGGAGGCACTGAAGGCGTTTATGAGGCCAGAGGATCTGGAGGGGGACAACGCCTACGTGTGTGAGAGGTGAGTGTGTGGGACTGTGGTGGGAAGGGGCCCTGGGTGTGTCGGGGGAAGCAGGGAGGGCTTCTCCACTCGCTCCACGGCAAAACCGGGAGGCACGAGTCCCTGGAACCTTGCAATGGAGCCTGGGTGGCCTCAGCTCCCTGCTCTTGTGAGGAGCATCTGGGCCAGCCCTGGAGGTATCAGCAGGGTCATTTCCGTGGGGTTTGCCACTTGGCCAGGGCTGGCAAGGCTCTGGGTGGTAGAACGGCTTCAACAGCTCCGGATCTTTCTTCTGCAGGTGCAAGACTAAAGTGAGAGCCACCAAGCGCTTCACTGTCCACCGAGCATCCAATGTCCTCACGCTCTCATTGAAGCGCTTTGCCAGCTTTGGGGGAGGCAAAATCTCAAAGGTGAGTCCTTGGCAAAGCAGAGCATGGGCCGTGTCCTTGCCTGAGGCCCTGCTGCCCAGAGCAGGTGGAAGGTGCACAGTGCGAGCTCTGCAGCAGCCCTGCTGCCCTTTTCCAGCTGTGCAGTGGCAGCCGGGCTCGTCCTGGTGTCCTCACCGCGACCTCTGCCTGGGGAGAGCGAGTCCCCTTCTCTCAAGCCATGGGGCTGGTAGGACAGCTGAGCTGCTCTTGCTCTTGCAAGGAGGCAGTGAGCTGTGCAGGCTCCTGAGCCATCCTCTCTCCACAGGCTGTGGTGTACCCCAAGTGCTTGAACATCCGGCCTTACATGTCCGAAAACAAGGGGAACCCTGTGATGTACGAACTCTACGCAGTGCTGGTGCATTCTGGACTCAGCTGCCACTCTGGGCACTACGTCTGCTACGTGAAGGTGAGCCCAGGGTGCTCTCTTGGCCCCCCACTCTGTGCTGGGTGCTGGTAGGCCTTGTGGGTCCCTGTAGTGCACAGAAAGGAGGGCGCTCAGCAGGTGTGGGTGCTGTGGAGCACGGGATGGGCGTACAGGCTGTGCCCCGCTGCAGGAGGCGTGGAGGTCTGCTCCTGCAGAATGCCCTTGGCTGCCCCTGGGCCGCCTGTGGCTTTCGAGGAGAGGAGCTCTGCTGCTGGGCGCTGTTCCTGCTGCTCATCAGGCCAGGAGGGTCTCTGGATGCAGCCTGACCCTGTCCTCTCTTCCTCTGCAGGCAGCCAATGGGCAGTGGTACAAAATGGACGACGCTGAGGTCTGCCCCATCAACACCAATGTGGTCCTCAACCAGCAGGCCTACATGCTCTTCTATCTGAGGTGAGTGCCCCGCGCCTCCCAGTCCCTCTGTCCACTGCTCTTGGCATTGGAGATGGGGCTGGCAGCACGCGTGTGGGTGTGGGGCAGAGCTGGCTCAGAGCAGGGAGGCAGGGAGAGGTCACGGAATCATGGAATGGTTGGGGTTGGAAGAGACTCTGAAGATCAATCAGTTCTGTTCCCCTCGCCTTGGGCAGATCCAACCTCTCGTTGTGGTTTTGTTGCAGATCGAGAGCACCTCCGGTCCTTGGAGCTTCTGGCTCCAGTTTCCTTTGTGCATCTCCAAGGAGAGTGCTGCCGGCGCTCAGACCCTCGCAGTTAACACGTGCACTTCTCTCCTTCCCCAGAATGCCCGGCTGCCAGAAGAGCTCTGAGGGTCCCCTTACCCAACCCACCCCCAGCCTCCCCGGCCCCAGCTGTGTTTCCAGTCCGAGTGAGAACAAAGGGACCAACAAGCCCCCGCTTTCCCTGAAGCGCTCCCTGTCTCCTGAGCATGCTCAGGAGCTGAGCACCAACACATCACCACCCCCGGCCAAGAAGCGGGCGCTCTCTGTGGAAAAGGTGAGTGTGAGTTTCAGCCCAGAGTCCTCAGGAGGCACCTCGTGCCTTCTGACCTGGGGCTTGTGCTGGGGGCAAGAGCAGCCCTTGCTGGGTGTCTTGCTAAGCCGGCAGTGGGTGGGGAGGCCCCTCGGCCCCACGGCTGCTCTGCCCCCCCTCTGGGTTGGGGTGTGGGGCCAGGCCCTCACGGTTATTCACATCCCTCAGTGATGCAGGAGAAATGGCTCCTGCCCTCTGGCTCAGGGGTGGCTGTGCCATCCCTGAAGTGGGGTGGCCTCACCAGCCTTCTGGGGGCAGCGCCTGCCCCGGGCCGAGTGGGAGCAGGCGGTGCCGCAGCTGGAGAGCTGCGCAGGTGCCTCCTCCCTGGCCAGCAGCGTGGGACCGGCCCTCGGGGCACCGCTGGGCAGCCGCGGCTCAGGAGGGTGCGCTGCAGTTTCTGTCCTTGACATCTCCTTTCTTCCTTTTCCCTTGTGTTTCCAACTGGAATCCTTCTGATTCCTCCTCCCTCCCCTCATCTGTGTCTTTTCCCCCCGCCTTTCTCTGGGCTCCCCTTTTCGTTTTCCCCTCTTGGCTCTCTTTTCTTTACACCACACTGTTTTATTTGTGTCAATAACTGCAGGGCGGCAGCCAACAGGAGGAGAGAAGTGACCACCGCTCACAACCTCAGCCACAGTCGGCCGTCACTGTCATGAAGGACCCTCAACCCTTCACCTTGCCCCCCAAAAAGAGGCAGCGTGAGGCAGATGGAAGCCCTCAGTCTCCATCTGTGAATGGCAACGATGACACCTCCAGCCCCCCTGGAAAGAAAAGCTGCACTCAAGGGCAGTCGGTGTCACTCACGGCGCAGGAGGCCGGGAAGACTCCCATTGGTGGCCCGGAGGAGTCAGACTTCCAGGAGCTGGGTGTAGAGCACAAGAAGAAAAAGAAGAAGAAGAAGAAGAAGAAGAAGAAGAAGAGGAGGAATAAAAATAAAAAGAAGAAGAGGAGAACAGAGGCCAAAGAGAGCTGTTCTGGCACTCTGTCCTCAGCCAGGTGAGGGGCTAGGGACACACCAGAGCCCTGTGCACTTCCACTGAGCCCTATGAGGATCTCAGACTCTTCCTGCCCCAGTCTAGAACCATCTGACCTTGCTGCCTTCCCCAGCTCAAGGACGCCTCAGACGGAGCCCTGGAAAGCAAAGCAGCAGCGCGTGGAGGCAGGGATCAACAAGTGGGACCAAGAACTCGACCAAGGAAAGGTGGGTCCCCGTTGTGTCTGGTGCTGGAGCGCGTGGGACGAGGCAGCACCCGCTCTGATCTGACCCCTCGACCCTTCCTGCCTCTGCACAGGTGAACAAGACTCAAACCAAGCTGAAGAAGGACTGGAAGAGACCTGTCTCTCTGCTCCAGGAGCTGAAGAACAGACAACGCTTCTGGAGAAACACCCACCCTGCCGAGGGGGGCAGCCTGAGCCGCCCCCTCTGCCCTGCTGCTCCCTGCCTGGCTCTGCCCGTCGTTCCCTTGCTGTTTGGAGTTTGTTTGCCCAACCTTCCCCCTGGGCAGGGCTGGTACCCTCTCCTGCAATGCAGTCCTGCTTACCCACCCCCTCTCCCTGCTTCCCACCACTTCCCCAGCTTTTCCTCCCCATACCCTGGCTCTCCCTTCCTCCAGCAAGGGCCAACCTAGAGCCTAATGGGGACCGGTTTCCCCCCGCCATAGGGCTCGATGGCGACCGGGCTGCCAGGGCATCTGAAAGTCAATAAAAAGGCATCATGGAGAGGATTCTGAGAGACAGAGGAGTGCAGGGAGTGTGGGGGCTCTAACAGGGAGAGGATGTTTCGCTCCAGCCACACTTGGCCCTGCACCGCAGCGCCTTCCACGCAGGGTGAGCTGCTGTGCCAGCAGGACGGGTTGTAATCGTGAAAGAGACTCTCTTCTGGGAGGGGAAACAAGAAAGATGGCCACAAGGAACTGGCAGATTCTCTGGGAATGGCATCTTCTGGGCACACGTCACCCAGGCGAGGGCAGGGATGTTCCCCCAGTTTGCCGCATCCCTGTGCCACATCTTGCTGGGGACAGGGCTGGTGGGGATCCTGGGAGGCCCCTGGGGTTCAGGGATGCTGAAGATGCTGAGGTGCCAGAGAAGCCAGGGGTGCTGTGCCTGCTGGTGAGGCCTTGGCTGCCACCAGCACTGGGGGGACACGGCCATGAGAAGGGCGGCTGCTGCTGGGGCAGTTGCCACAGGGTGTCTGAGCCTGGAAGAGAAACAGGAGCCGTGAGTGGTGCCACCCCAAGAGCATCCCTGGGCTGCAGGGCTCAGGGTGAATCCCTGCTTTGGGGGAAGGAGTTTGCACGGAGCCAAAGCTTGCAAAACCTTGTCCCCTGCCAAGGTCAGAGAAAATTGGTGAAGATTTGTAAACAGACAGGGCTTGAGTGGCCAGGGGCAATCCCTTTGGGTTTGTGGGGTACTGGAAATATTCCAAGGCAACCTATAGGTCTGTCCCCTGCAGAGATAATATTTGGACGAGTTTTAGCTCTGCCAGGTACGTATTTACCTGCAAGAACAAGTCTCTTACGTGGGGATGAGTATGTCACCAGAAATTGAACAAATAGCTAATAATAGGCTTAAGGGATTAAGATCCTGGAGGAAAATCCATGCTACACGACTGTGGTGCTGGGCAGTGAGGAGGGAGGCCAGGGGAAGGGGCTGCCCAGGTCTGGGGAGACAATCACCGTGTGGTCCCAGCCCTTAATGCTGCCTCTCGAGGATGACAGAGCCTAAAAACAGGAGAGGAATCCCCAGGGAAGGGATGATCGGACAGGTTTATTGTTCTGCTGGAGGGGGATCGGGGTCAGCAGTCGGGGACGGGTGCACTGCTGCTCCCGCATCGATGTCCAGGCCGCCTGTAGGGATTTGGGGCTCGATGTTGAGAGCAGGATCAGTCTCACATCCACTTGGGCCCAGTGGGGTTGGAGCTTCTGCCCCTTTCAGGCACTGGGGAGCCACAGGAGGGCTCTGATGGTGCTGGAGCTGCTGCTCTGCTGTGCTGGAGAGCTGTGGGACGGCCCCAGCGCTGCCTGCCTGCGGCTGCTCCGCTCAGCACTCGGTGCTGGCGCGTGGCTGCTCTCATGGAACATTCTGGGCTGCCTGTACGGCTTTGGGTCCCGATGTTTCAGCCGGGAGCGGTTCTGTACGCGGTTGGGTCCAGGGGGTCTGAGGTGACAGCTGTCCTGAAGACACAAGAAGGGCCTGATTGCTGGGGCTGCTGCTCTCTTCTGGCAAGGAGCATGGAAGGAATCCCTGAACCGTTAATTGATCCGCGTTACGTGCAATTAGGGAAGGATCAAACGAAGACCCCTCACATTTGCTTGATAAACTCAGAGACACTATGAGTTGATGGCCTCCTTTAGATACCAAATCAGAGGTAGAGATCCAGGATGTCTACCTGGCTCTGCTTAGATGGAAGGTCCACCCAGCAATGTCTGGTTGCCAGATCCACCCTCGATTCTTGTCCGGCAGGTTGCCAGGTGGGTTGGGGTAGAACATCCAGGGGCCATGGATCTCATTCGTGGCAGTCGTAACCATGGTTACGGTGGTCCCGTTTTGATGTCACTGATGACATCGTCCTGTGTGCTGTGTCTTAGTTTAAATGAAAGGTGTCCTCAAGTGCTTCACCTCTGTTGAGGCGGAGGACATTCCAACATTGAAGATGTTGAGGTGAATTCCCAGCAGCGAAGATGACTGGGATGAGAAAGAATCAGAGGCCAAGATCCACAACCCAGAGGATTATGAAGAAATCTTCCAGTCCAAGAACGTTCTCCATCAAACTCCTCCTCAAAACGAGACCTTTCCAGCCCCTGCTGAAGATGAGCCCACACCTGCAAAGCAGGTAATGAAGTCCAGACAACCTGCAGGTGTCCGGACCTCGTTGCCAAAGCAAGAATGTCCTCATCCAGTTCAGAGTCCACCAGTTGGATCGTCAACTCCTTCCACCAGAACAGAGACATCAGTGATTCCTGCAGCCAGGAAAGGAGCCCATTGGCCTGAAGTTCTCTGACTTCCTACCAGCTGTGGAAAAACCAAAGCCAGACTGAGTCTGGGGATGAGGAAGCCATATTCCAGATCAGGAAAGGCCACACCATGTGTGAGATGCCTGGGCAGCGCATTCCAATGGCCAATCACCCTTTCAGTGAAGAACTTCTTCCTCACATCAAGCCTAAACTTTCCCTGACGATCCTGCCACAGATAGGAAAACTACTCCTTGCACTCCCTTCTCTTGGAATGGACATTGCTGGAGAAGAAAGGCTCCACAAACTCGAGCTATGCTACAAGAAGTTTAAAAACATCAGAGACATCGTCAAGAGCAAGGCTGGGCCCAACGGCCACCAGGGCAGTGCCTTTCAGGAGCTGAGACTTGAACAGGACTCGTCGTGTTTGCCTTTGAGGAAAGGGTTTGGGAGGGTGGAGAAGGAGACACACGGGCTAACATCATTCTGCATCTGTGTCTTAGTTTAAATGAAAAACTAAGGTGTCTGAACAGAAAATCACCACAGCCCTTTGCAATTCATGGACTTTAATCAAGAGGAGAAGATGAAATTGTAGAGGAAAAGATAACAGTTCTCAAGTGGAAAATATATCTGTAACCGAACACGGAACCGAACAGACAGCAACGCTGGAACCCAACATTTCCAATCCAGCAGTTCAAAACCCAACACCTCAAACTCCTCCGTGTTCCAGCTGAGCTCTGAAGGAAGAAAAACTCACGTGGGGGAAGGGTGGTAGCGAGGTGGGTTGGAAATTCATTCCTAGGAGGATCTGGGGAGTTGGGGGGGGGGGGGGGGGGGAAGAAATGGGAAAGAAGTCCAGAAAATCTGGAGTGGGGCTGATGACCCCCAATGCCCCTCTCTCCACTGCATGTGAGTTGCCATTTTCTCCTTTCCCTGCCAGAACCTGTTGTGGTAAGTCCGTACTGGAAGCCACTCCCTCTTCCTGGGGTGTCCCCAGGAATGCTGCCCCCTGGAAATTCACGGTCCCAGCGGATGGGCCGTTCCCCCTACTGGGCCAGCCGGGCCCCACCCCCACCAGTCCCAATCTTGGCAAGGGGAGAAAAATCCTCTAAATAACCTGGAACTACAACACTTCATCTGTTTGGTTTGGAGAAGAATAGACTGAGGGGGGACCTCAGAGTCATCGACTGTTTCCTCACAAGAGGAGGAGCAGGCGCTGATCTCTTCTTTCTGGTGACCAAAGATAGGACTCAAGGGAACGGCAGGAAGATGCGTCAGGGGAGGTTTAGGTTAGATATTAAGATGTTCTTCACCCAGAGGGTGGTGGAGCCCTGGAACAGGGCAGTCCTGATGAAGGCAGACAATATTCCAGAAGCTTTTAGGCAATGCCCCCAGACACACGGTGTGAACGTTAGGAGTGTTCTATGAAGGGGTCAGCGTTGGACTCCATGATCCTTGTGAGACCCTTCCAACTCAGGTCATTCTATGGTTCTATGATAATACTCATTTTCTGAAAAAAAGCCTCACAGTCACCTTACCAGTAGAAGTGGGCTGTGCCACCTCAATTGTAGCTTCTCCAGCATGAAAACTGTGTAAAAGGCAGAAAGAACTATCCAGGAATGCTGTGAATCCATCTGTCTTCTTCTCTTCTTCTTGGAGTCTTGGCCACACTCTGGGCAGGGTAGGGTGGGGAGGATGGGGGATGAACAAACAAGCGAGATCAGAAATCCAGGGGGTTTTTCAGTGGTGCACGTTGTTTATTTAAGGATATAGAAGCTGGACCCTCTGGAGGGATCGTTGGAGGATCCCATCTACAACGGGATGCACTGGGTAAGTGTCTCCCAATTGTCCAGGACGGGCTCTCCAAATCTTCACTGCAAAAAAAGCCCAATGGAATGGGCTTCCCAGCAGCTGCAGCTCTGGATGATGATGAGAGGACGGTTGGTGAGGGATCATTCTTAATCACAATCCTTGTTCTCTGTAGAAATGATGAGACACTTTGCCTTTAAATGCCATTATTATTAACTTGTTCACTCCCAATCATCTGCCACGTTTCTTCTTTTAGTAAAGTGAAACTTGAATTCACAGAATATTCGTTTGGGCTTTTATGTTGATTGTTCTCTGCGGGTTTTGCTCTGTGATAACAACCGTGGGACGTGGCTCTCCCGGGCTCTCTGAGGGTGCTGCTCTTACAACAGCTCCTCCTGCTGTTCCGGCCAGCAGGCCCGGTCGGGGACATCTCCTGCTCTGTCTCCCCCGGGCACCAGGCTCTGAGCTGCCCACACCCTCTCCTCACCTGATGGGAGAGCAAAATGCCAGCTTCTCCCACCAGCAGCGCTGCAGGCTGAGTGAGAGGCGCAGTCTCAGCGTCTGCCAAAGCCATCGCTGCCCCATCACGCTGCCAACGCGCCTTCTGCAGAAGCAGCCGCCTTCACCACTGGCCCGGAACAATGATCCACCCGAGTCACCTCTTTTGCACTCCCCAAGAAAGTTCAAGCTAGAACTCAATGGCATTGGCTGCAAATCATCCTGCAGGCAGGGTTCAGCCACAGGAAGCCTTCCACAGCATGAACCAGAGCTTCACAGACCTCCCTGAGCAGCACCCACTGAACAAGGCCGGGTGCTGGTTTCTGCACTTGGCCCATGACAACCCCTGACAGCACTGCAGACCTGGGGAAAAGCAGCTGGAAAGCTGCCTGCTGGAAAAGGACCTGGGGGTGCTGCTCGACGGCGGCTGGACACGAGCCAGCAGGGTGACCACGTGGCCGAGAAGGCCAATAACGTCCTGGTTTGTATCAGCAATGGTCTGGCCAGCAGGAGCAGGGAAGGGGTTGTGACCCTCTACTCAGAACTGGTGAGGCCACGCCTCAAATCCCGCGTTCCATTTTGCACCTCTCAGTACAAGGAAGATATTGAGGGGTTGGAGCGTTTCCAGAGGAGCTCATGAACTGCCTGGAGACCAACTCTAACGAGGATCATCTGAAGGAACTGAAAGTGTTTAGAAGAGGAGGCTGAGGGGAGACCTTAGCATTCTCTACAACTGCCTGAAAGGAGGTTGTAGTGAGGAGGGTGTTGGTCTCTTCTCCCAAGCAGCTCGCGATAGGATGAGGGTAAATGGCCTCAAGTTGTGCCAGGGGAGCTTTAGATGGGGTATTGGGAAAAATTTCTACACTGAAAAAGTGGTGAATCATTGGAAGAGGCCACCCAAGGCAGTGGTGGAGTCACCATCCTTGGAAGTGTTCACAGAACGTGTAGAGGTGGTAGTTCAGGTTGTGATTTAGTGGGCACGGTGGTGTTGCACTGATGGTTGAACTGGGTGACCTTAGAGGTCTTTTTCCACCTTAATGAGTTTATGATTCTCCACTGGACACGGAGAAGATGGTGCTGTATCAGCAGTGGCTGTTGCCCACAGAGAATCTTGACCCACACCCTGGGAATAGTCTTTTCGGAAGCAATGACCCGTCGCAGTCGCACAGGAGGAACAGAGATCCTGGCACGGACAGGTCCCACCACCAGGAGATAAACCACCACCCGCCCATCAGCACCATGAAGGCACCAAGAATGCACTCGTGTCCACAGGCACAGAGGACAGCACCGAGGGAGCCCAGCCCACCTCACAGCTCTCGAGGAGCAAAGCATCCACGGCTCGGAGCACCTGTGAGGTGTCAGGGCTCCGGAGGCTTCCGTCTGCTTTGTAAAGGGAGCCCTGGGAGCCCTGTCCTGGCGGGCAGTCGGTGCTTCGTGGGTGCTGGGGCGCCGGCTGCCCGGGACAGCTGAGAGTCGCTGAGCTGGGGGTTACCGAAGGGTGGGGCTGGTGGGTGGGAAAGCACGCGATTGGCTGTGGCACCGGTGATGTCACAAAGGATGAGTCACAAGGGGGACAGTTGCAAGGGGGCCAGAATGCGGCCCTGCCCCAGTACCCAGGCCTGGGATTGCAGTGAGTGCACACGGAGGGGAGGCTGTGCTGGGGTGAAACGTGGGCCCCTGGGGGTGTGGGTTCTGCCCCATCCGCTCGCGGGTGTGCCTTGGGCAGCTGCATCTTGGGCAGTTGCCTCTCCCCCTCTCCTACCCGCCCCAGGCCCCGCTGCCCCCATCTCCACTGCCTCTGCCACCAGCTCCCTCCCTCCCAGTCCCTCTGAACCCCTTCTCTCCCTCCTCCTGCAGGTCATGGCTGCCATACTCATCTGGGTTTTTTGGACCTTCATCCATAACCTGCCGATGGCGGGCGATGAGCTGGATGAGGCCACCCGTGTGCGCATGACGGAGCATGAGGAGATGCTGAGCCAGAAGATGACTTGGATGCTGCATGAAATGGAGCGGAGGACCTGGGAGCTGAGGAGCCTCGAGCTGAGGGCACCGGAGCAGAAGGCCTTTTCCTGGCAAGCCCTGCTCTTTGCTGCCTTGCAGCACTGGCACTTCTGGGTGATTGCTGGAGTCGGGGTCCTGCTCTTTGGTCTGCGTTGGTTGTTCAAGAAAAGGAGCTGCAACACCAAACAGGTGAGGGAGGAGAGAAGAGAAAGTGATGGTACAAAAGAACGGGAAAGGGGTTTTGAAGAGGACCCACAGTGGCCAGTTCAGGACATGGACAGGAAGGGCAAGGAGGCAGAGGGGAGAGAAAGCTGTGCCGTCACGACAGGGCAGGAGCAGCCTGGGCTCTGGGGGCAGGTTTAGCTGGAGCAGCCCTCGGTAAAAGAGAGAGTTTGTGTGGGTGTGAGAGCAGAAATGAGCCCGGATCGTTTGGACAAGCTCTCCCTTTATTTTGTGGAAGGTGTTTAGCTCTGACAGTCGTGGGTTTGGAGCTCAAGAGAACCCTGTAGGCCGTTGCTCCTGACAGGGCATGGGTTTCCCTCTGGTTTCCCTGTTTTGCCTGCTTTTCCTTCGTGTCAGACTCCTGATGGACACCAGGGTGTGGATGCTTTGTCACGAGAGGGGTGGCAAAGTACAGCTGCACTGTTAACGCTGAGTTCTGCTTCCTCTTCCTCTTGCAAGGCCCCAACGACGCAATCACTTTAATTAACCAATCTTAACGATGTGATCATTAAGATCTGATGTGATCGTCCTGCCTTTGGGGGGTGCTCTGGGAATTGGGTGGCTGGGGTGGGGGGAGTCCCTTCTTTTGGGGGGCTCTGAGAACTGGGGTGTCTGACTTCCTTTGGAGGGGCTCTGGGAAGTGGAGGGGTCCTTTGGGGGCGCTGTGTTGAGGGAGTGTGGGGTGAGTCCCTTCCTTGGGGTGGGGTCTAGGGATTTGGGGAAGTCCCTCTTGCCTTTGGGGGGGGGGGGCTTTGGGAATTGGGTGGCTGGAGGACCATTAGAGGTGGCTGTGAGAATTGAGGGGGTCCATTTTGCCTTTGGGGGTGCTTTGGGAACTGGGGTGTTGGAGGCTCCATTAGGGGGTTCTGGGAGTCAGGGGGGCTTTGGGGGTTGTCCCTTCCTTGGGTTGGGGGTCTAGGAATTGGGGATTGTCCTCCTGCCTTTGAGGAGGGCTCTGGGAATTGTGCCACGAAGGGGGGCGTTGGGAGAGCTCTACATATTGGGGCATTTCGGGGGGGTCCCTTCCTTGGGGTGGTGGTCTAAGAATTCGGCGGGGGGTGTCTTCCTGCCTTTGGGGGGGCCCTTCTCCCTACACCCCAATGACCTCCCCCAGCATCTCCCCCACACTCACAAAGCTGCTGCTTGTGCTCTCCCTGCTGTGCTGCAAGAGGACAGCACTCTGAGCCCCCCCCAAGCCCCCCACGGGGGTCCCCAACAACCCCTGCCCTGTCCTGCCCACCCCAATAAAGGTTTTGGCATGGAAATGCTTTGGTGGGCAGCGGTTTTAGCACAAAAGGGTGCCTTGGCCACGCCTCTTCGGCAAAAGAGCACCAGGGGATCGCCGGGAGCACAGAGGGGGGGGAGAAAAGGGGGCACTATGGGGAGGGGGCTGCAGGGTGGGTGTGGAGCTCTCCAGTGGGGAGGACACAGAGGGTCTCACCATCACCGGGGGGTGTCTCAGGGTGCCCCTCCCCGTGGGGAACTGGTTTGGGTGTTGTCACTGAGGTACGTCCTGACCTGGCAGCGTTCGCGCGGGCAGCGAGAGACGAGAGCGAGCAGGGCGATACGGGATTATGTCACGGGGGGGGGGTGGGGGTGTGTGGGAGAGCTGCCCACGGGACTGGAGGAGCCGATGGAAAGGGGACTTCCACCTGGAGAGCATGGAGAGGATACCGGGGCCTTTCCCAGAGCATATAACCACCATTTAAGTTTCTTTCCACAACCAGAAGTATTTCTCTTGGTGCCGTTCCAGGTGACCACAGCCAGAAGCGTGGAGAGTGGAGAGGATGGGGTGAAGAGTCAGCAGCTCTGCCAGAGAGGACACCTGCTGAATGGAAGATGTACAGACTGGTTTTCCATGTTTTTTAGCTTTGCAGATAAAATAAGTTCTTTTAGCTCAAGATGGGGGGGGCTCTGAAAGCCTCTTCTTCCTCTCTCGACTTTTTCCCTTCCCTCCCTCTTCCCCCCAAAATAATTCATGAACCTACAGAAATGAGATCCCTGTAAATATACTTGAAGAGAGTTGTCCAAAAAAATATCTCAGGCAGATATTTCCCATTTAGAGCACAGTCCAGAACAACCTTTGGTGATAGCTCTTAGTCTTCCTCTTTATTCGTTTTATCTTTGTTTGTTGGGGTTTATTTGCTGTATTTTTTAGCAGCTGAGTAACTTCACCACTTTGGTGACTGAAGAGTTCTTTTCTTTCCAGACGAGGTTGTTGCCACATTGGGTAAAGGTCGCTTTGGGAAAGTGTTGGAATGCATCGATCACCAAGCTAAGTCTTTTCAATTCAATGCCTGTCCTTTTTCTTACTGAGAGTGTCAGCGTGTGTTTCGTGAAGTGCTTTCTGATCCCATCAGGTTTTCTCTTCGCTTCCTCGTGTGCCTCTCTCTGTGTTTCTCTCCAAGGCTGCCACAGTTGCCAAACAAAAGTGTCTGTTGGCCCGTGGTGCTCAAAGCAGCCCCCAGGCACGAGGCTCGTGCAGGGCTGGTGGACGAGGCGATGGGTGCACCTTCTGCAGGCGCAGCGCAGCCTGGTAGAGGTCAGGGCTGATGTGGGGATGTGTCCCGGAGAGCGTGAGGTGCAGCTGTCCCCCCACACTGGGCGACCTCAGGGCTTGTGTTTTCAAAACGCGAAGATGAGGTTTTAGTTGGTTTTGTGCACAGATGGCTCTGGGTTGTCTGAAGTCAGCGTGACATTTTCTGAGGTTTCCACTGTTAGAAATAGTGCAGATGGGGTGATGGGGTGATGGGGTGATGGGGTGATGGGGTGATGGGGTGATGGGGTGATGGGGTGATGGGGTGACAGTTACCCGATTGCCTTAGTTAGAACTACACATTGTTCTGTTAAAACCTCTTTTCAGGAACGGCAGTCGCGTAGCGGTGAAAGTAATAAAAATGACTGAAGAGACCTCCACATTCATTTGTAATGAAATACGAGTGCTGGAAGATTTAAAAGCATCGGATCCCAGCAATGCCCAGTAAGAACACAAAGCCAGCTGCGCTCTCCTGGCTTGACGACTTCTTCAGCGCCGCTTTCCGTAACACACGCCGTGCGCGTGACCGCGTCACGACTGCCTCTTGCAACGCTTGTGTTTTCCTGCTTTTGCAGCCACTGCGTCCAGATGTTGGAGTGGTTTGAGTACCCCAGGCACGTGTGCATTGTTTTTGAAGTCCTGGGACCCAGCACCCATGAATTTATGAAACACAACGGCTTCCGGCCGTACAGCCTGGACCACATCAGGCAGATGGCACATCAGATCTGCACGGCTGTGAACTGTGAGTGGGTTTCTTCTCTGCTTTGTTTGTTAAATCATCTCTGTGGGACCAGCTAACTGTGGGAGTTCTCTTGCAGTTCTGCACATGAAGAAGTTGACACACGGAGACCTTAAACCAAAGAATATTGTCTTTGTGGCGCCTGGCTATGAGGAAGAGTACAACCCCGAGCTGGTAAGCCGCTGTCCTCTTCCCCACCTTCCTCCCCCTCAGCCATCCTCTGCATTTATTTGCTCACTTGCACCCCGTCGCGTGTCGCTTCAGAAATGCAACGAACGACGACCAAGAAACGTGAACATCAAAATCGTGGACTTCGGAAGCGCCATTTATGATGACGATTATGTCAGCCCTTTGTTTTCTACCAGACCTTACACAGCTCCTGAAGTGATCCTAAGTGAGTAGAAGGCTGTGGGTTAGGCTGATCTTTGCCATGAGAGGTTTTGCGTGTTGAACGGTGCTGGAGAAGTGTTTCGTGTCTTGCTTGAGCTGTTGAGCCGTTCGCAGTCCGGTCTAAACGGGAATGGCCTGAATCTTTTCACAGAACTGGAATGGTCACAGCCATGTGACGTCTGGAGCATAGGATGTGTTCTCCTGGAATACTACTGTGGAGCCACAGTATTTCAGGTAGGACACTCTGAACCTCAAAAGGATGCAGCATGGGTCACGCCCCCCAAGTTGGTGAACGCACCCTGCAGAGGTGGGGGCTAAGGGGGGTGGTCAGTGCAGGGAAGGAAGCTGCGTTTCTCTCCTCTGCCAAGTTGAAGAGAACAGGAGGTGTTGGCTTCTCAGCTGAAGCTTTTGACACGTTGCTTTCAGTAACCATTTTGGCAGCAGCTCGAAAGGAAGGATCACCCTGTTAACATCTGGAATTTACAGGGCACGCTAATACCAGATGTGACTTCTTCTACCACCATCAGCCAACACTGCTCAAACACCTGAATTCTGCCCTATTGCAGAAAGGTGAACTTTGAGTAGAAAGGGAAAGAAAACCACCAGGCAGGCAAGATCCAGGGGGGGGGAAACTCTGGTGTCTTGTAACAGAAAAGAGAGAAGTGGAGCCTCTCTTTTTTCCTCAGTTTCAGTTTTTGGTGTCAGGGTAGAGTCAAAAAATGAAGTCAAGGTTGCGTGTGGGTCTCGATAACAAACAAAAAGATGTCTCTCTTGCCTTTCCTCCAGGCCCGCAACAACGAAGTACACCTGGCGATGATGGAGCAGTTACTGGGGCCTCTCCCAGAGCACATGATCAACATTCATGTTTCTTTTTACGACCAGAAGTATTTCTCTTATGACCAGCTGCTCTGGAACACCAGCGGCGCTGCTGGGACGTACATCACAAGGCACTGCAGACCACTGAAGGTAAGATTACAGGGGGAAGATGCCCATGAGCAGAGGAGCACAAAGTGCAATCATAGGATTGGAACCCCGTGTTCTGTTCTTCTCTTCATGAAGGAGCTCATGATCTGCCACGATCAGGACCATGAGGATCTGTTTGACCTCATTCAAAAGATGCTGCAGTACGACCCGCGTAAGCGCATCACTCTGCAAGAAGCGCTGCAACATCCCTTCTTCGACCCCTTGAAGCAGGAAATCGACCCAGAGCTGAGGCAGTTTGTTTATCGTTTGCTTTCTTGCTTGTTTTACGTTTATTGTTTGTTTGTTTGCTTGCTGCTAATAAAACTTCTTTAAGAAAAAGACAGCGGTGAGCCTGGTTGTGTTTTCTGAGAAAACAAAATCTTAGGACACCTTTGGAACGTGGATGAGAGCACCCTCTACTCTAGAGGCCTCCTGAGAAACAGTTGAGTGTTAATTTAATCACGTTTTCATCCAGCTGTCGTTGGAAGAACAAAAGACCTAGGGCTGAGGTCTCCCTGTAGCACGTGACAGATGGGAACAGACACAGTCCTTGCAATGAAGTGTAAGGATGGTCTGTATTTGTTGAAGGTCGCTGTAGCATTCAAGGTGTAGAGCAGTGGAGTCATTCCTCTTCCAGCAGCTCTGTCTTGGATTATGAGCCGTCCTGAGCCTTCCTGTTAAGAATTCCAAGAGGGCTGGACAGGTCTGACAGCTCCTCCTGAGAGGGGGTGGCTGAAGCGGCTGCCGCAAGGCACGGGGTGGCGAGAGGGGAGGCTGTGAATTCAAGTGAGCAACTGAGGAAGCAAGGGTTCGTTTGAGGAGGGGTTGGCTTTTTTTTCCTCCTGTGGGTACAGAAAATTGATCTGTGCACTCACTTGGAGAGTTGCATTCAGTTTATTTTACGGTGGGTACGGATCACGGAATGTCCATCCATGGAGGTGTTCAGAAAACATATAGATGTGGCCCTTCGTGACACGGTTTAGCAGGGACAGTTGGACTGGATGATCTTAGAGGTCTTTCCCAACCTCAATGATTCCACGATGTCTGTTTGAACTTTCCTCCCCCTCAAATCTCGCTGGTTCTCCTCTTCCTGGCCAGCCCCCAGCAGCGCTCGCTAAACCCTCAAACACCTCTGAGAGGATTTCCACACTGCACAGACAGACCAAATGTCACGTCTACCTCGTGCAGTCCTCTGCAGAGGTGCTGGGCTCCAGCCCCAGCTGTTCCAGACATCTCCAGTCAGTTTGGCTCTCCAGGGGAAGAAATGCCTCTTTCAAGCTTGCGTCTCGGCGCTTGCTGCCTTTTCACAGGATGTTTCAAGGCACAATAAAACCTCATCTTGGGCGTGAAGTAGTATTAGTGTTAAAAACCACAGCCCAAGCTGGTGGCCAGGCCGAGGAAGGGAAAGGGAACTCTCGAGGGAGAAGAGAATCCATTTGCTGGGCCTTTGCCAGAGCAAGAGCTGGGATTCCTTTGCAGAAAGCAGAACGCAGCAAGGAAGGATCCGGCGAAGAAGCGATGCGAGATTTGCACACACAGTGCAGGAGCTCTGATGGGGGTTGGGCTCTAATCCCTTTGAAAGGGGGGAAGTTTGGGGAGAGAGGAAGACGGAGCTTTGGAGAGATTGGAAATGTCGCCTCAAACCAGCTCAGAGGGAAAGCGCCGAGGCGCCCGTTAGAGGGGAAACCCCTTTCCTCTCAGCCCCGTGGGGCGATCGCGGAGTAGGGGGTGCTCTGTGGGCAGGAGAAGACAGAGGGAGGCTCCAAATGCTGGGAAACGGGGAGGAATTTGGTTTCTCCCAGACAACACAAAATGGCGGTGGCACCTCAGGGGCCAAAGGGCCGGAAAGTGCTGCGGCGCCCACTGGAGGGGGGAAAACCCCTCCTCTCCGCCCAACGGGGTGATGTTGGGGCAGGAGGGGAGCCCTGAGTGTCCATTGGGCAGGAGAAGGGTGAGGGGAGGCTCAGGACAGTGGAAAAGGAACGGCAATTCCGCTGCTCCCCCACAGCACAAAATGGCGGTGCTGCCTCAAGGGAAAAAAGGGCTTCCTCAACGCATTTTGGGGTTCCTCAACGCATTTTGGGGTTCCTCAATCCATTTTGGGGTTCCTCAACCCATTTTGGGGTTCCTCAATGCATTTTGGGGTTCCTCGATCCATTTTTGGGTTCCTCAACCCATTTTGGGGTTCCTCAACGCATTTTTTGGTCCCTCAGCCCTTTTTTGGGTCCCTCAATCCATTTTAGGCTTCCTCAATCCATTTTGGGGTAACTCAGTTCATTTTTCGGTCCCTCAACCCATTTTTTCGGTCCCTCAACCCATTTTTTTGTGTTCCTCTATCCCTTTTTAGTTTCCTCAATCCATTTTTGGGATTCTCAAACCATTTTTGGGTCCCTCAATAAATTTTTGGGTCCCTCAGCCCATTTTTGGGTCCCTCAGCCCATTTTTGGGTTCCTCAGCCCATTTTTGGGTTCCTCAATACATTTTTGGTTTCCTCAATCCATTTTTGGGTTCCTCAATCCATTTTTGGTCCCAATGTGCTTTAGCACAGCTTCTAGGAAGATGTGTTCCATGATCTTCCCAGGCAAAGAGGTGAGGCTGAGAGGTCTGTTGTTCCCAGGGGCCTCCTTTCCACCCTTTTTAAATTGGGCTCAATAGTGCCCTTCTTTCTGTCACCACGGACTCCCCCAGACTGCCACGACTTGGATGGCAATGGTGTCTCTACTTGAGGGCTCTCAGCAACCTCCCACCATGAACTGCTGGAAGCTTTCTCTGCCTTCTCCTGCAGACACCTGCAGGCAGTGCCCTCAACCCTGCAGGGCTTTGCAGAGGAGCTGCTCCTGGGCAGAGCTGTCTCCTTGTAGCGATGCCCACTTTCCAGGAGCTCCCTCTGCCCCAGGAGCCCCCTCTGCCCCAGGAGCCCACTCCAGTTCGGCCCAAGACATTTAATGACCCCTCTGGAGGGATTTTCTCCTTCAACATCAGGCCCTGAGAAGCTCAGGAAGCCTCTCAAGAATTCAAAATCAGATAAAAACTCCAAAGTTTTCTGAAGTATTAATGCTCCCCCCCCAAGGGACATCACTGACAGAGCCTCCACAAGGGATGTCAGAGCAGAAAGTTGGAGGCAGAAGGGAGATCCTGTCCTTCACACCTTGCTCGGGGCTCTTCCAGGGGCAGTGGGATGTGGGGATGGGCAATGCCAAGGGCAGAACTCGGGTACGACACCACTCAGGGTTCCAGGGGGGAATGAGGAGGTAATGAGGGCTGAGTCTCCTCACAGACATCAGTGGCAGTGAGGAGCGTGACAGAGCTTCCAAAAGCCCAGGGCAGGGTCCACATGCAGGATTCAGATAAAACACAGAGACAGCCTCGTCCCCTCCTCCCACGAGGCAGCAGAGCCAGGAGGTCACCAGGGCAGCACACACGATACTCTCACTGCTCACAGGCACCACCGGCACAGATCCCTCCTGTGCTGCCACAGCCCCTCTGTCCCCCCGGTGCCCCTGCCTGGATCTCATCCCTCTCGCCCACCCCACAGGTCCCCTGCTCGCTGGTTGCTCCATCCTGGTGCTCCCTGCACACAAGCAGCCCTCACACGTCCCTCCTGCAGGAACTCCACCCTTCACATCTCCCCAGGGGACAGCACAGACCCTCGGCCCACCTCGGGCCGCCGCCCGGACCCCAGTCCCCAGCTGGTCCAGCGTCAGGTTTGCTGGTGAAGGCACAGCCCGTGCACACCAGGTCTGGGCGAGGTGCTGACACTCTCAGAGCCTCTCACGCACCTCACTCCTGCCGGTGCCCCCAGCAGGTGGTGGTCAGGACACACAGACCCCCACTCACCCCAGGAGCTGCACTGGGACCCACGCCTGTGCCTGGCACCCCGAGCCAGGGGCACCCACACGCTCTGCTTGATGTCGGCAACCCAGCCCACCCACGCCAGCCCCCCAGTAGCTGCCTCAGAGTCCTTCCAGTTCACACAGCACAGAGTGAGGTTACGCAGAGAGAACACCAAGGAAATGTTTAATAAGAGGACAGGGATACCCTGTGCCCTGCTCCCACTCCGTGGTCTGGGGCAGGGACTTGAATCTTCTCAACGGAAACTTCTTCCACCAGATTGCAGGGGATGAATCCTCTTCTGCCATTGCTCAGCTCTCCCACGTACCAACCATCTTCATCCATATCTCCATAGACGTGCACGTGCTCTCCCGCAACCAGAGGCAGCTTCAGTTCCGGCAATTCGCTAGCGCCACAGAAGGGGTCGTAGCTGTACTGAGCTATGAATGTTCGAAGCTTTGCTGGTCGTTTCCTCAGAGCCTCCCGGAGGATGGACTTCTTCTTTGCTGCCACGACAGACTGGCACATCCTGGAATGATAGGGTTGGATCATTCATTTCCCGGCCTTTCAAGTTCCCGAAAGAGCTGCTGGCATTGCTCTGCTTCTGACACCGATCATTCAGTTCAGTCACCTGGGCTCCAAGCTCTGGCAGGGTTTCTGTGCACGTCTGCCTGAACCCTCTGTTAACGCTCGCCTCCCTCTGCTTCCCCCCCAGAGCACTCCCTTTGCCTCCTCCTGCTCCCTCTCCGGCCGTTGGCTCCCTTCTGCCATTCCTCTCGCGGCTTTCAGGAGCGCTCCGTGCAGAAAATGGGGCTCCCTGCACCCCTTGGCTGGGGCTCCGCACGCCTGCCCATGGCTTGTCTCCTCTATGACCACCCTGACCTGCTCTGCACATGCTGGGAAGGAGTCCTGATCCCAGCAGAGAGAGGGGACCGAAGCTGGGCAAGGCTCTGCAAGGCCAGCAGAGCCTCCCATCCTCCTTCCTCACTGTTCCTGGCAGAGACCTGAACTCATCTCCCCTGCCCGTCCCCGCGCAGACAGGATGAGAACCTCGGCTCCCTCTTTGGGGAGGGGCTCTCCATCCTCTCTCCAGAGATGCACAGGTAAAGCCCCTCTCTGTGCTGGGAACACGCGCGCTGGTGGAGTTCAGGTGCAGATGGGACACGGTCAATCTCCTTCTCCAAAGTAAGGCTGGGAAGGTTCCTCACCACCGCCATCTGAGTTGCTGAGTGGCTGAGGTGAACTGCTGGGATTTCAGGGTGATTTCTGCTGGGAAGTTCCCTGGGAGGGAGCTGTCACCCCTGCAGGGCTTACTTCCTACAGCAACGCCATCCCTTGCTGGTTTGCCTTTCTGTCCCTGCTCGGCCTGCGGCTGTCACTGGCTCTGCTCCTGGCCAGGCAGGGTCGCTTTGAAGTGATGCTGCCCATGGTGAGAATGGGTTTCAGAGAAGAGAGGCCACGAATTGGTTACAACCCCTGGCAGCAGCAATCCCAGCATAGCCTGGACAGGAACCAGGAACCACCCGGGCACTGCAGAACCCCCAGCCTCTAAATCCTTCCTGGCCAGGAGCAGCCGTCTGATACAGAAGTCGGGCAAAATCCCTCCCAACAACTCACCATCTTTTCTTCCTGTACAGATTCCACCCCAGCAACCCGAGCAGCACGGAGCCCAAGATTATCACCGCTCCTCCTACCAAGTACTTCCTCCCGTCATCCGTATCCACAGCGTCTGAGCTCCTCTGGCCATCCACACCTGGAAGAACACTCCTGCATGTTAGTGTGTCCTGTGCGTCCCTGGGGATCTCACAGGAGCTCTGGCATTGCCCAGAAAAAGTTCTTTCTCACTTTGTCAGCATCTCTGAGCCACTGGAATTCCTGGGGCTGCAACATCTCCGTGGTTTCCGTAGAAACAAAGGAAATTCCCAAACCCACTGCAAATGGAAGCGCTCTGGAGCCTCTCCTTGTCCTCCCAGCTTTGCTTGCACTCTGGGACGGCCATAACGCCACTTTCCCTTGTCACGTGTTTGCTCCCCACTCCTGGCCACCCTTCACCCTTCCCTCCCTGCTCTCCGAGGCCATCAGAGGCTGCTGCACGGAGGCTCCCTCGGACCCTTTGGGAGAAGTTGTCCCACTGGGCAGAGCTGAGCATGCCGTGGGGGAGAACAGCTGTTTGAGCAGTTGCTGCTCTGGGGGACGTGGACAGAAACGATCCCTGCACCGGGGAGTGCCACCCCTGGCTCTCCCACACTTGGAGGTGACAGCGTCAGGCCCTCTCTGGAGACACCTGAGCCTCCCTCTCTCGCTTTGCCACCCACAGGGATGGTGGGAGATGGCACTGGGGGAAGAAGGGACAGCAGTTACCTGGCACATCTGTCGGTTGTACTGCTCCCATTCTTTTAGCAGAGACTGGCGCTGCCCAGCTGTCTCCTTCCCAAAGTGCCTCTTTCTTCATACTCGCACCACGGATCACTTCAGGAAGAAACAGTCTCCATTTAATTACAGCAACCTTTTCGTAGCAGGAACTCAGTATCTTCAGGAAGCAAACGACTTAAAACAAGACTTAGAAACAAAGCTCCGAGAAGTTGGGGCTGCACCTCGTCACAGACCAAACAAGGGATCCAGTTCAGCTGGGGAAGAGCCTTCAGGGAAGCACATCCATCCTGCCACTTCCATCCCATAGGAAGTGTAACAGACACACTCAGAGGACTGAACCCCAAACTCTGGTCACCGTGTCCTGGGCGCTTTCACAAGTGGCAGTGAGGAGCCCACGGACCACCAGAAAAAGAAGAAGAAGAAAGCCATAGCCAAGTTATCTAAAATGGAGTGAGAAAGAGCAAAGCCACCTGGTACTGAATGCACAGCTCTTCATGTTCGCTGCCTCCGAGGGAGCTTTCGGGCCTCAAGCCGGGTGTCCAGCTTTCCCTGGCCCTGAGGTGCCACCCACAGTCCTCAGACACCGAGGAGAACAACGAGGCCGGAGCAGGCTGTGAACCTGGGGCTGCTCTCACTCTGGTCGGGGCACGACTGTGGCCCCGGCAAAGCCTGCCAGTGTCAGTGACCCCAGGCCCCCCACGCATCTTCTCTGCTGCCCAGGGTCCCTCTCCCTTCCAGCAACCAGCAGCCAGGCCGGAGCACCCGCAGATCCCGCCAGCTGGATGCCAACACCTGCCCAGAATGGCTCGGGGCAGCGGGGGCAGCGGGGGCAGCGGGGGCAGCGGCTGTGCTGGGGCTCAGCTGGGACCACAACCGCAGCAGAGAGCTGTGAGAAGTCTCACACAAGGGGATCACAGACTGGGAGGGCACATGCAGCGCAGTCTGTGTTCGCACACCCACACTTGGGCTTCGCACCGGCAGTTCCCAAAGGAAGTCAAAAGCCACGGCACACCCATACGATCGCCCTGTGCATCAGCCCTGGGACCCAGCTGGGAAGCTGGAGATCCATTTCCTACAGCTGTGTCTGTAAATAACAAACAAAGCAGCTGCCGTGAAATACTTCAGATCCTTCTTCAGATCCTTCTGCAGTTCAAACAGGGGATCTCTCGTCCCTCCCTTCCACTCGGGAGCATTGAGCACACCGTTGCTGGATACCTGGACCATACTGATCCAAACAAACCAGGCACGGAGCTGTCATGAGAAAGGACTCCCTGCAGCTCACACCACCTCTAAAGCCAACCCCAAGAAGCCCAGTGGCTTTGTAGCCGGCACTGGAAGCAGCGCAGGGTGGGAGAGGCTTTCAAAGACAACTTGGCAAGGCAGAGCACCCCGGGGCTCATCACTGAGCCTGACCCTTTCCCTCTGCTCTTCCCCACCTCTGAGCACCCACCAAGAAACTATTAAGTTAAATTTCATAGGAGGAACAGAATATTAGAGTGTAAATGCTCCTTCACTCCTGACTCACCTGTGGAATGGCCCCAAGCCTGCTGGAGAAGATCAGGCAGAAGAGTCTGGTGGCCATCACCCCTCAGCACGGCTGGAATCAAACAGGATAGATTCAGGCAACCTGGCCCTGCTGCCCTCCCAGCCCTTCCTTCCCCAGCACTGCTGCCCTCCCAGCCCTTCCTTCCCCAGCCTTGCTGCCCTCCCAGCCCTTCCTTCCCCAGCACTGCTGCCCTCCCAGCCCTTCCTTCCCCAGCCCTGCTGCCCTCCCAGCCCTTCCCCAGCCCTGCTGCCATCCCGAGGTGTTGGTGCTGGCCCTCACCTGCCCACTTACGTGATCCCTGTACTCGCCATGGAGCAGCCTGGGTGTCCCAGGCTAGCAGGGTCACCAGGATGAGGAGGATAAGGAGGTGGCTGGGAACCACAGCCTTGTGCACCTGTGCCATCCTGGTACCACCAGTGCCACGACTGGCACTGCTGTCCCTGCCGCAGCATTGCCAGTGACACGGTGCAATGCATCCCTCTATGACCTCATGGACGCTTTCCCCATGTCAGCCACGCCCACAAGGTGACAGCCTTAAACCCCGCCCCCACGTGTCACCTCAGGAGAGCAGAGCTGCCAGACGAGGGGGGGGGGGCTGAGACCACCCCATCCTGCCCCTCTCCACAACAGGTCCACGACGTCTGGGCTGAGGGGCTGAGGTGTTGAGGCTGAGGCACCAGGGCATCGAGGCCAAGGGTTACAAGGCGTCGAGGCATCAAACCGTCAAAGCCAAGAGAGTTTTATGCCCTTCCCCCTTCAAACCTGGTTTAAAGCCCTCTCGGTGGGATCCGACAACTCACGAGAGAGAATCCTTTTGCCCTTCGAGACAGCTGAACCCCGTCTGTCACCACCAGGCCTGGTGTCACCATTCTTCTTACTCTGAGAGGCTGCTCTAAAGCATGGAGACGACAACTGAATGGACTTTTGAGTGGATAAGTCATGGATTAATAATCTATATGTGTATATAGATTGAAATGTGAGTAATAGTGTCTTGAAGATGATGAAAGTGGTGGGGAAAAAGGGTGGAACGTTCTGGTTTGAGCTAAAGTAGAAACAGTTTTCTCACTTCAGCTCAGCCTTGTTTGAGAAGCTGCATTTTCTGAAAGCTCCCTGCATGTGTTTCAGACAGGGTTTCTCTCTGGCAGTGATTACGTGGGGCACGGAAACCAAGACTACCAGCACCCAGGGATCCCTCCCAAACCTCCAGCTCTCCCTCAGCCCCCAGCCCTACCCCCACATCGAGATCTGAGTCCCAGCTCCTCTCTCCTTGAGACCCCAGCCCTGCTCGGGAGTTGGGATCTGTCCACTACCGCACCATCCCTGAGCACCTCATCTACCTAAACCCACCGTGAGCCCCCGAGAGAGCCCCGGGAGCGCCCGAGCCCGGCTCGTCCCACGGAAACGACCCCGGTGCGGGACGAGGGAGCGGAAAGCAGCCGCCCTGCCGCGCCGCCCCCGCGCAGTCCCCCGGCCGTGCTGCGGGAGGAGGACCCGGGGAGGTAAAAACTACCCAAATGGTGGCGGGGGGGCGCGGGGGAGCTGCGGGCGGCGGCACCGGGGGCTAAACCGGGGGCTGCACCGGGCAGCGGCTGCACCGGGGGCTGCACCGGGGGCTAAACCGGGGGCGGCTGCGAGCGAGTGCCGAGTCGGTGCCGCCGCCGGCTCAGCCCGGGGCGGGGCCGCGGGGGGACGGGGGCCGTGTTGGAAGGGTCCGACGGGCCGGGGCCCGGCTGGGAGGCGGCGGCAGCGCGGGGAGCGGGCGGGACGGGCGGGGGGCAGCGCGAGACCGGGAGGGCGAGGGGCTCCCGGGAGCGGGCTGGGGGGACCCGGCTGGGGGCTCCCGGCTGGGGGCTCCTGGAAGCGAGCAGAGGGGGGGTGCAGCGAGGAGGTGCCCGGTGTGGGCGAGGGCGAGGGCGAGGCAGGGCGGGGGGAGCTCGGGCCGCGGTGGCCCCGCCGGGCGGGGGGATCTTAAACGCCTTTGTGAAGATCTCTGTTCCCAGTCTAATGCTGAGAAAGGATCAGTGGGAAGGGAGCTCTGTCCCGCGGGCCTCAGCCAGGGGACCCCCCTCCAAAAGCCTCAAAACTGTGACTTTTACCCCAAACTCCAAAGAGGGTCGACTTTTACCTCAGGTCCTCTCACAAAGGCCCCAAAAATGCAACTCGTACATCAAATTTTCTCAGATTTCCCTTTAAATTCCTTAACTCTGTGACTTTTACCCCAAATGCCCTCAAACACTCCTCAAAACTGGCTTTTTACCTCAAATGCCCTCACAAATTCCCAAAAACTACGACTTTCACCATAAATCTCAACACCGTCTTCCCCAGTCTCCCCAGAAATCAACTTTTACCCCACGTTTCCTCAGATTTCCCTGCAAGCCCCTAACAGCCCCCAGTATCTCCCAGTACCCCCTAAGACCTCCCCAGTGCCTCGCACTCCCCTCCGAGTCTCTCTCAGTGTCTTCCCAGTGCCTCCCCCAGTACATCCCAGCACCCCTCAGAGGCCTCCAGTTGTCTTCTGCCACTACTGTCCAGTACCCCTAACACCCCCCAGTGCCTCCCAGTCCCCCCTAGCACCCTCCAGTCCCTTCCAATACCCCCCTGCTACCCTGTAGTTGTGTCCCAGTCCCCTCCCATTACTGCCCAGTACCTTCTAGCACCTTCCCAGTACATCCCGAGAACCTGACCTTGCTCTTACAGAGCGAGGCAAAGAAGGCACCAAGTGCCTCTGCCTTACGCCCCTCCCTCGTCACTACTGTTCCCCCTGCACCCAGTGAAGGAGGGAGATTCTCCTCGCTCCTCCTCTTGTTGATAGAATTGAAGGGACAGGTTTTATTGTCTTTCAGGGCACAGGCCCGTTGAGGTCCTGGTTGGGCTTCAGCTCTTCCCTCAATGTCGTCCTTGCACCTCTCTGCTGCCTCCCAGAGACCTGCGCTTGCTGGGTGACGTTGGTGAGGGGCTCTGCCTTCTCTTCTGCCCTCGCTTCTCTGGCGTGGAGAGCTGGGGCTGTTTCAGCTCCATCCCTGAACCTGCGCAGGGCTTCTGGGCCTCCATCCCAATGCTGAGGAGCTCTTCTTGGCTCACGATGGTGTCGCTGCTCTTGGGGATGCTGTGGTCAGGGAAGGGCATCTCCTCGGGCAGCAAGAGGGAGGTGGTGTCGCAGAGGGGGTTGGCCACGCTGGGGACCCCCTCTGACTTCTGGAAGCGATCGAACTCCCTTAGGAGCTCCTCGAAATTGATGTCCTCGTACAGTGCACGGTTGTCTGGGGTGTCGTGCAGGGCTTGGGAGCGGGGGGCAGCAGAGGAACTGGGGGACACGTGGCTGCCCAGGGGCATTTTTCTTCCCAGGGCTGTTGTGGTGGTGCCGGTGGCCACGGTGGAGGCGTTGCTCGGGGCTGAGGGCTCCTCGATGTTCCTGGTGTTCAGCACCGGCAGCACCTGAGGGGCTGTGGCCGCTGCTCTGTCCCCTGCGGCGGTGCCACCTTGGGCCCCGCACGTGGGGCCACTGCTGGGACCGTCTCGGCTGATCCCCCCCGTATCTCCAGGGAAAGCAAAGAGCCTTTGGGCCTCACCGAGAAGCTCCTCCTCAGATACGGAAAGGTTTCCTTCCCACTGCCCCAGGGCTTGGTTGTCGGGGGCAGCAGAGGAGGTGGAGGGGCCATCGGTGCCCAGGGGGCCGTCTCTGCCTGGGGGTGCCCCAGAACGGGTGGCTCTGCCACTCACCGCGATCCTCACGGGATCCCCCTTGATGTGCTGGGGGTCCTTGGGCACCGCTCTCCTCTTTTGGTTGGAGGGTGGGACGTGTTGGGGTCGGCCCTGGGGAATCCCTGATGCTGGGCAGGTCAGGTGGGTCCCCCAGACCCTCTTGAGAGGCAGAAGAGCATTCAGCTCAAAACTGGCGCTGTGCACGTGGGTGGGCGTGGCCGGTGGAGGCGCAGAGCTGATGGTCCAGCGGACACCGAAGACGCGGGGGTCAAAGAGGCAGCCGCAGGGAGCCCTCTGCAGAACTGGGTGGGTGAGAGGGACCTGTGATAGGCTGGGGGAGCCCTCCAGGGGCACCCACCGAGCCGGCCACAGGGTGGTGGGGATGCGGGGAGCGGCCGGCTGTCAGGGGTGCTGGAGATGCCGAAGGTGCCAGGTGCCAGAGCAGACAGGGGTGCTGTACCTCTCGGCGGATCCGCTGGAGGCTTGGCTACCACCTGGACTATGGACCCCGTGACTATGGGGACAGTTGTTAGCAGCACGGGCACGTGGAGTGCTGAGCCTGCAAGAGAGACAGGAACCATGGGTGGTGTCACCTCTGCTCTGCTTCCCAAGGGCGTCCCCGGGCTGCAGGGCTCGGGGTGGGTCCCTGCCTTGGGGGCAGAAATGGGGAGCACAAATGTCTGAGGGGTCGGGGGCTCCACGGGGGCCTGGAGGCCACACGTTTGGAGCTGCCGTGGTGGCTGGTGGTGGCTGAGGACTCTCTGGGGTCTCCCAAGTCACAATGTGGGGGCTTCCCATGTGCCACCCAAGCCCAAACGGACAGATTCCCTGTCAGTGGGATTTCCTGGGCACCCATCGCCCAGGCGAGGCAGGGATGCTCATCCCAGCTCGCTGCCCCCCTGTGCCAGAGCTGCCTGGGCACAGGGCTGCTGGTTTTGCTGGGAGTGCCGGGCACGGGGGCTGCTGAAGGTGCCGGTGCCAGAGCAGCCAGGGGTGCCGTACCTGTAGGTGGGACGTGGGGTGCCTGCGGGGCCTGGGCTGCCACCTGCACTGCAGGGACAAAGGCTGCACGCGAGGGCTGCTGCTGCCCGGGCTGGAGCCACAGCTGGGACAGGCCTGGAAGAGAGACAGGAGCTGTGGTCACCTCTGCTCTGCTTCCCTGAGGGCTCTCTGGGGTCTCCCAAGACACAGTGTGGGGGCTTCCCACGTGCCACCCAAAGGCAAAGAGCGTCCCCGGCTGGGAAAGGGAAGAGTTCAGGGGGACTGAGATGTCCCTATTCCCCACCGACTGGAAGCTCACCAGCGTTATTCCCAGTGACAAGAAGGGCTGGATGGAATCATAGAAAATTACATTGCTTTGGGTTGAAGAGACCTTTCCAGGTCATCCAGTGCAAACCCTCTGCAGTGAGCAGGGACATCTTCCACTGGGTCAGGGCTCTCAGAGCCCCATCCCACCTGGCCTTGGACACCTCCAGGGATGGGGCAGCCACCGCTGCTCTGGGCAACCTGTGGCAGGGCCTCCCCACCCTCACAGGGAAGCTTTTCCTCCCAAGATCTCACCTCAATCTCCCCTCTTTCAGCTGAAAACCATTCCCCTCGCCGTGTCCCTGCTCTCCCTGATCAAGAGCCCCTCACTCACCGGTCTTGGGGGTCTGGTGCATGCGGACCTCATGGCGCTGATGTGCAGAGCTGCTCCCCAGGGGAGACACTTCTTGCCCCGAGGCCACCCTGGGGTGCCTGGGAGTTCTCTCTGCCATCCTTCGGGATAGAGATAAAAGTGTAGGGAATGGAAAAGGGAGAGGCTTCGGCAAAGGCCTCAGCACTGCGGGGTGAGACGTGAGCTCTGCTCGGGAGCTGCTCACGCTGCTGCCTCTCCTGTCGTTGTCCTGGAGACGCTGAGGTCCTGTGTCCACCCTGAGGTGAGGTCACAAAGGGTCCCACCATGAGCACCGGGCAGGGAGGGGCAGGGGGGGCCCTGGGAGGGCGTGAGAGATGTGAAAGCAGAGCATCAGGAGAAAGGGGCAAAGAGACGAGAGAAGGTCCTGGGGCAGCACCTGCCCAACACAGCAGGACAGTGACTGCTCTACCCATGGAATGTCCTGGGTCGGAAGGACCCACAGGGATCATCGAGTCCAGCTCTTGTCCCCTGTACAGGACCACCCCAACATTCCCCCCCCTGTGTCTGAGGGCGTTGGCCAAGGGGTTCTTGAGCATCGTCAGGGCCCCCCTCCTGACTCTGCCCCTCAAATCCTGGCTTCAGTTTTGGTCCCCTCACTCCAAGGAGGACATTGAGGGGCTGGAGTGCGTCTGGAGAAGGGGAATGGAGAAGAGGAAGGGGCTGGAGAACAAGGGTTGCGGGGAGTGGTTGAGGGACCTGGAGCTGTTCAGCCTGGAGAAAATGAGGCTGAGGGGAGAGCTCATTGCTCTCGACAGCTCCCTGAAAGGAGGTTGCAGCAAGGCGGGTGTTGGTGTCGTCTCCCAAGTGACCGGTGACAGGACGAGGTTGAGATTGGACATGAGGAAAAATGTCTTCACCAAAAGGGCTCTGAGCACGGGCAGAGGCTGCTGAGGGAGGTGATGGAGTCGCCACCCCTGCAGGGGTTTAAAAGCCGGGTAGATGAGGTGCTCAGGGATGGTGTAGTAGTGGACAGATCCCAACTCCTGAGCAGGGCTGGTGTCTCAGGGGGAGACCCAGGACCTGGATCCTCACCTGGGTGCTAAGGAGCAGGAGCTGGGACTCACATCCCGACATGAGAGTAGGGCTGGGGGCTCAGGGAGAGCTGGGATTCTTGGAGAGGATCCCTAGGATCTTGCAGGAAACCTCTTGGAGTGGGGATTGAAGCCCTTGGAGTGGGGATTGAAGGCCTTGGAGAAGGGATTAACCCTCTTGAGGGGCGCTTAAATTCCTTTGGAGGTGGATTGAACCTTTTGGAGGGGGGAATTGAACCTCATTGATGGAGGAATTTAACCCCTAGGAGGGGAGATGCAGTCCCTTTGAGGGGGCAGTGAACCCCTTCGGGGGCACTGAACACCTTGAAGGGGTTGGGAGCCGCGTCTCCTGTGGGCAGGACAGGCAGCTCCTGTTGGCAGGTGGCTGTGCCAGGGCTGCTTCCCATGGGATCATTTATTGCAGCGCTGGGCAGGAGGGAAGCCTTCTCTTCTCCGGGCTGAACAACCCCAACTCTCCCAGCCTGTCCTCGTACAGGAGGTGCTGCAAATGCACCCTGGGTCTCATTAAAATAGAGAAAGCCTTAATGAACGCTTTCTTCAGGTCTTCCAGCCTTGTGCAGGTCACTGGAGTAATTTCCCAGTGTGGTTAAAGAGGAAGATTTCAAAGTCAACCTCGTATCATTATGTTTTATTTAGCCTTCTCCATCCTCCTCCACCTTCATCGTCCTCCCTCCTCCTCGTCCGTCCTCCTCCTCCTGCTCCCGTGGGCGAGGTGCTCGGTGGCAGTGGCAGCCGGGCTCTTGAAGAAGAGCTTCTCCGGTGGGTACGGAAGAGGGAGGAGGAGGAGGAGGATGAAGGCCCACGACAGCAGCCGGGAGGAAGGAGGGCAGGAGACGGCAGCCTCGTGCCTGCTCGGACACAGGGAGGCAGCGGCACTCGGCGCTGCAGACCGGGCATGGACCTGGGAATGGGAAACAAAGGCATCAGGAGACCCCAAACTGGGGGATTGGAGGGGGGAAAGAAGGGGCCTGAGGGGAGGGGAACTCCATTTTTCTGATGTTTTGGAGGGGGGGTGAGGGGGGGGGGAAATCCCTATTTTCTTGTATTTTAGGAACTTGAAATGAGGAAAATCCCTCTTTAGTGATATTTCAGGGGGTTTAGGTGTGAGGGTCCCTATTTTATAAACTAGGGATTTCACTTGAGGAAAATGCCATTTTTCTGATATTTTAGCAGTCTGAGGAGAGGAGATTCCCTAATCTCTGCTATTTTAGGGATCTGAGGTGAGGGGGATCCCTGTTTTCTACTATTTCAGGGGTGTGGATTGCGGATAATCCCTGATTTCTGATATTGTAGGGGGTTTAAGTGAGAATGATCCACAATTTCTCATAGTTTAGGGACAGATCTGAGGAGAACCCTGTTTTTTCCGCTATTTGAAGGGTCTGAAGTGAGGAGAATCCCTTATTTCTGCTGTTTTGGGGGTTTGAGGTGAGAGGGGTCCCTATTTTGTGATATTTTAGAAAGTGAAGAAAAGTTCCTGTTTTCTGATGTTTTAGGAGTCTGGAGTGAGAAGAATCCATTGTTTCTGCTGTTTTGGGGGTCTGAGATGGGGAAGATCCCCTTTTTCTGCTATTTCAGGGGTTTGAGGTGAGCAGGATCACTGATTTTGGGTGTTATTTCAGGGGGTTTAAAAAAGGAGGGTCCCCGATTTCTAGGATTTTAGGGCTATGAAATGAGGAGAATCCCTGATCTCTGGTGTTTCACGGCTCTGAGGTGAGAGAATCCCTGGTTTCTGATAATTTTTGGGGTCTGAGGTGAGGAGAATACCTGGTTTCTGGTATTTAAAGGACTGAGGTGACAAAGATACCATTTTTCATGTATTTTCAGGGTCTCAGGTGAAAAGAATCCCGTGGGTTTGGCATTTTAAGGGGTCCAATGCGAGAAGAATCAATCGATTTCAGGTATTTTAGATGACTGAGGAGAGGAGGATCCCTGTTTCTTGATAATTTAGGGGTCTGAGAGGAGAGGGAGCCCTCATTTCTGATGGTTTAAGGGTTTAAGGTGAGGAGAATCCCATTTTTTCTGGTATGTCATGTTTCTGAGGGGAGCAGGAGCCCTGATTTTCTGTCTATCAGCGGTTTTAAGCGAGTAGGATCCCTGATTTCTGCAATTTTAGGGCTGTGAGTTGAGCAGGACCCCATTTCTGTCACATTTTGGGGGTCTGAGGTGACAGGGCTCCCCCCTTCACCCCATTTTGGGGGTCTCATGGCCCCCACCTGCTCCGTGGCCGCAGCTGGTGATGGTGAAGGCGGCTCCGTCTCGGCTCAAGCAGCGGTTGCGGTGGAACCAGTCCATGGAGGGGTCCCCCCTTTCCCTTGTCCCCCCCCTTTCCCTTGCCCTCCTCCCGCCCCGGCCCCTTCGGGCTGAGGGAAAAAGGGTCGGGAAAAAAAGGGGGGAAAAAATGAGCGGGACCGGGAAAGAGGTGGAGGGGGAGGTTTGGGGGACACCCTCCTCTCCTCTCCTGCTCTCACACAGCCCCTGCTGCGGAGGGTGCGATCCCATGGGAGGCAGCCGAAGGGGTTCACTGCCCCCTCAAAGGGACTGCATCTCCCCTCCTAGGGGTTAAATTCCTCCATCTATGAGGTTCAATCCCCCCCTCCAAAAGGTTCAATCCACCTCCAAAGGAATTTAAGCCCCCTCAAGAGGGTTAATGCCTCCTCCAAGGGCTTCAATCCCCACTCCAAGGGCTTCAATCCCCACTCCAAGGGGTTTAATTCAAGATCCCAGGGATCCCTCCCAAACCTCCAGCTCTCCCTCAGCCCCCAGCCCTACCCCCACATCGAGATCTGAGTCCCAGCTCCTCTCTCCTTGAGACACCAGCCCTGTGCCTGGCACCCCGAGCCAGGGGCTCCCACACGCTCTGCTTGACTCCAGCAGCTGCACCCAGACCACCCACGCCAGCCCCCCAGTAGCTGCCTCAGAGTCCTTCCAGTTCACACAGCACAGAGTGAGGTTACGCAGAGAGAACACCAAGGAAATGTTTAATAAGAGGACAGGGATAACCTGTGCCCTGCTCCCACTCCGTGGTCTGGGGCAGGGACTTGAATTTTCTCAACGGAAACTTCTTCCACCAGATTGCAGGGGATGAATCCTCTTCTGCCATTGCTCAGCTCTCCCACGTACCAACCATCTTCATCCATATCTCCATAGACGTGCACGTGCTCTCCCGCAACCAGAGGCAGCTTCAGTTCCGGCAATTCGCTAGCGCCACAGAAGGGGTCGTAGCTGTACCGAGCTATGAATGTTCGAAGCTTTGCTGGTCGTTTCCTCAGAGCCTCCCGGAGGATGGACTTCTTCTTTGCTGCCACGACAGACTGGCACATCCTGGAATGATAGGGTTGGATCATTCATTTCCCGGCCTTTCAAGTTCCCGAAAGAGCTGCTGGCATTGCTCTGCTTCTGACACCGATCATTCAGTTCAGTCACCTGGGCTCCAAGCTCTGGCAGGGTTTCTGTGCACGTCTGCCTGAACCCTCTGTTAACGCTCGCCTCCCTCTGCTTCCCCCCCAGAGCACTCCCTTTGCCTCCTCCTGCTCCCTCTCCGGCCGTTGGCTCCCTTCTGCCATTCCTCTCGCGGCTTTCAGGAGCGCTCCGTGCAGAAAATGGGGCTCCCTGCACCCCTTGGCTGGGGCTCCGCACGCCTGCCCATGGCTTGTCTCCTCTATGACCACCCTGACCTGCTCTGCACATGCTGGGAAGGAGTCCTGATCCCAGCAGAGAGAGGGGACCGAAGCTGGGCAAGGCTCTGCAAGGCCAGCAGAGCCTCCCATCCTCCTTCCTCACTGTTCCTGGCAGAGACCTGAACTCATCTCCCCTGCCCGTCCCCGCGCAGACAGGATGAGAACCTCGGCTCCCTCTTTGGGGAGGGGCTCTCCATCCTCTCTCCAGAGATGCACAGGTAAAGCCCCTCTCTGTGCTGGGAACACGCGCGCTGGTGGAGTTCAGGTGCAGATGGGACACGGTCAATCTCCTTCTCCAAAGTAAGGCTGGGAAGGTTCCTCACCACCGCCATCTGAGTTGCTGAGTGGCTGAGGTGAACTGCTGGGATTTCAGGGTGATTTCTGCTGGGAAGTTCCCTGGGAGGGAGCTGTCACCCCTGCAGGGCTTACTTCCTACAGCAACGCCATCCCTTGCTGGTTTGCCTTTCTGTCCCTGCTCGGCCTGCGGCTGTCACTGGCTCTGCTCCTGGCCAGGCAGGGTCGCTTTGAAGTGATGCTGCCCATGGTGAGAATGGGTTTCAGAGAAGAGAGGCCACGAATTGGTTACAACCCCTGGCAGCAGCAATCCCAGCATAGCCTGGACAGGAACCAGGAACCACCCGGGCACTGCAGAACCCCCAGCCTCTAAATCCTTCCTGGCCAGGAGCAGCCGTCTGATACAGAAGTCGGGCAAAATCCCTCCCAACAACTCACCATCTTTTCTTCCTGTACAGATTCCACCCCAGCAACCCGAGCAGCACGGAGCCCAAGATTATCACCGCTCCTCCTACCAAGTACTTCCTCCCGTCATCCGTATCCACAGCGTCTGAGCTCCTCTGGCCATCCACACCTGGAAGAACACTCCTGCATGTTAGTGTGTCCTGTGCGTCCCTGGGGATCTCACAGGAGCTCTGGCATTGCCCAGAAAAAGTTCTTTCTCACTTTGTCAGCATCTCTGAGCCACTGGAATTCCTGGGGCTGCAACATCTCCGTGGTTTCCGTAGAAACAAAGGAAATTCCCAAACCCACTGCAAATGGAAGCGCTCTGGAGCCTCTCCTTGTCCTCCCAGCTTTGCTTGCACTCTGGGACGGCCATAACGCCACTTTCCCTTGTCACGTGTTTGCTCCCCACTCCTGGCCACCCTTCACCCTTCCCTCCCTGCTCTCCGAGGCCATCAGAGGCTGCTGCACGGAGGCTCCCTCGGACCCTTTGGGAGAAGTTGTCCCACTGGGCAGAGCTGAGCATGCCGTGGGGGAGAACAGCTGTTTGAGCAGTTGCTGCTCTGGGGGACGTGGACAGAAACGATCCCTGCACCGGGGAGTGCCACCCCTGGCTCTCCCACACTTGGAGGTGACAGCGTCAGGCCCTCTCTGGAGACACCTGAACCTCCCTCTCTCGCTTTGCCACCCACAGGGATGGTGGGAGATGGCACTGGGGGAAGAAGGGACAGCAGTTACCTGGCACATCTGTCGGTTGTACTGCTCCCATTCTTTTAGCAGAGACTGGCGCTGCCCAGCTGTCTCCTTCCCAAAGTGCCTCTTTCTTCATACTCGCACCACGGATCACTTCAGGAAGAAACAGTCTCCATTTAATTACAGCAACCTTTTCGTAGCAGGAACTCAGTATCTTCAGGAAGCAAACGACTTAAAACAAGACTTAGAAACAAAGCTCCGAGAAGTTGGGGCTGCACCTCGTCACAGACCAAACAAGGGATCCAGTTCAGCTGGGGAAGAGCCTTCAGGGAAGCACATCCATCCTGCCACTTCCATCCCATAGGAAGTGTAACAGACACACTCAGAGGACTGAACCCCAAACTCTGGTCACCGTGTCCTGGGCCCTTTCACAAGTGGCAGTGAGGAGCCCACGGACCACCAGAAAAAGAAGAAGAAGAAAGCCATAGCCAAGTTATCTAAAATGGAGTGAGAAAGAGCAAAGCCACCTGGTACTGAATGCACAGCTCTTCATGTTCGCTGCCTCCGAGGGAGCTTTCGGGCCTCAAGCCGGGTGTCCAGCTTTCCCTGGCCCTGAGGTGCCACCCACAGTCCTCAGACACCGAGGAGAACAACGAGGCCGGAGCAGGCTGTGAACCTGGGGCTGCTCTCACTCTGGTCGGGGCACGACTGTGGCCCCGGCAAAGCCTGCCAGTGTCAGTGACCCCAGGCCCCCCACGCATCTTCTCTGCTGCCCAGGGTCCCTCTCCCTTCCAGCAACCAGCAGCCAGGCCGGAGCACCCGCAGATCCCGCCAGCTGGATGCCAACACCTGCCCAGAATGGCTCGGGGCAGCGGGGGCAGCGGGGGCAGCGGGGGCAGCGGCTGTGCTGGGGCTCAGCTGGGACCACAACCGCAGCAGAGAGCTGTGAGAAGTCTCACACAAGGGGATCACAGACTGGGAGGGCACATGCAGCGCAGTCTGTGTTCGCACACCCACACTTGGGCTTCGCACCGGCAGTTCCCAAAGGAAGTCAAAAGCCACGGCACACCCATACGATCGCCCTGTGCATCAGCCCTGGGACCCAGCTGGGAAGCTGGAGATCCATTTCCTACAGCTGTGTCTGTAAATAACAAACAAAGCAGCTGCCGTGAAATACTTCAGATCCTTCTTCAGATCCTTCTGCAGTTCAAACAGGGGATCTCTCGTCCCTCCCTTCCACTCGGGAGCATTGAGCACACAGTTCCTGGATACCTGGACCATACTGATCCAAACAAACCAGGCACGGAGCTGTCATGAGAAAGGACTCCCTGCAGCTCACACCACCTCTAAAGCCAACCCCAAGAAGCCCAGTGGCTTTGTAGCCGGCACTGGAAGCAGCGCAGCGTGGGAGAGGCTTTCAAAGACAACTTGGCAAGGCAGAGCACCCCGGGGCTCATCACTGAGCCTGACCCTTTCCCTCTGCTCTTTCCCACCTCTGAGCACCCACCAAGAAACCATTAAGTTAAATTTCATAGGAGGAACAGAATATTAGAATGTAAATGCTCCTTCACTCCTGACTCACCTGTGGAATGGCCCCAAGCCTGCTGGAGAAGATCAGGCAGAAGAGTCTGGTGGCCATCACCTCTCAGCACGGCTGGAATCAAACAGGATAGATTCAGGCAACCTGGCCCTGCTGCCCTCCCAGCCCTTCCCCAGCCCTGCTGCCCTCCCAGCCCTTCCCCAGCCCTGCTGCCCTCCCAGCCCTTCCCCAGCCCTGCTGCCATCCCGAGGTGTTGGTGCTGGCCCTCACCTGCCCACTTACGTGATCCCTGTACTCGCCATGGAGCAGCCTGGGTGTCCCAGGCTAGCAGGGTCACCAGGATGAGGAGGATAAGGAGGTGGGTGGGAACCACAGCCTTGTGCACCTGTGCCATCCTGGTACCACCAGTGCCACGACTGGCACTGCTGTCCCTGCCGCAGCATTGCCAGTGACACGGTGCAATGCATCCCTCTATGACCTCATGGACGCTTTCCCCATGTCAGCCACGCCCACAAGGTGACAGCCTTAAACCCCGCCCCCACGTGTCACCTCAGGAGAGCAGAGCTGCCAGACGAGGGGGGAGGGGGGGGCTGAGACCACCCCATCCTGCCCCTCTCCACAACAGCTCCACGACGGCTGAGGGGCTGAGGGGCTGAGGTGTTGAGGCTGAGGCACCAGGGCATCGAGGCCAAGGGTTACAAGGCGTCGAGGCATCAAACCGTCAAAGCCAAGAGAGTTTTATGCCCTTCCCCCTTCAAACCTGGTTTAAAGCCCTCTCGGTGGGATCCGACAACTCACGAGAGAGAATCCTTTTGCCCTTCGAGACAGCTGAACCCCGTCTGTCACCACCAGGCCTGGTGTCACCATTCTTCTTACTCTGAGAGGCTGCTCTAAAGCATGGAGACGACAACTGAATGGACTTTTGAGTGGATAAGTCATGGATTAATAATCTATATGTGTATATAGATTGAAATGTGAGTAATAGTGTCCTGAAGATGATGAAAGTGGTGGGGAAAAAGGGTGGAACGTTCTGGTTTGAGCTAAAGTAGAAACAGTTTTCTCACTTCAGCTCAGCCTTGTTTGAGAAGCTGCATTTTCTAAAAGCTCCCTGCGTGTGTTTCAGACAGGGTTTCTCTCTGGCAGTGATTACGTGGGGCACGGAAACCAAGACTACCGGCACCCAGGGATCCCTCCCAAACCTCCAGCTCTCCCTCAGCCCCCAGCCCTACCCCCACATCGAGATCTGAGTCCCAGCTCCTCTCTCCTTGAGACCCCAGCCCTGCTCGGGAGTTGGGATCTGTCCACTACCGCACCATCCCTGAGCACCTCATCTACCTAAAGCCACCGTGAGCCCCCGAGAGAGCCCCGGGAGCGCCCGAGCCCGGCTCGTCCCACGGAAACGACCCCGGTGCGGGACGAGGGAGCGGGAAGCAGCCGCCCTGCCGCGCCGCCCCCGCGCAGTCCCCCGGCCGTGCTGCGGGAGGAGGACCCGGGGAGGTAAAAACTACCCAAATGGTGGCGGGGGGGCGCGGGGGAGCTGCGGGCGGCTGCACCGGGCGGCGGCTGCACCGGGGGCTGTACCGGGAGCGGCACCGGACGGCTGCACCGGGCGGCGGCTGCACCGGGCGGCTGCACGGGGGGCTGTACCGGGGGCTGCACCGGGCGGCGGCTACACCGGGGGCTGTACCGGGGGCTGCACCGGGCGGCGGCACCGGGGGCTGCACCGGGCGGAGGCTGCACCGGGCGGCTGCACCGGGCGGCGGCTGCACCGGGCGGCGGCACCGGGAGCTGCACCGGGGGCGGTTGTACCGGGGGCTGCACCGGGCGGCGGCACCAGGGGCGGCTGCGAGCGAGTGCCGAGTCGGTGCCGCCGCCGGCTCAGCCCGGGGCGGGGCCGCGGGGGGACGGGGGCCGTGTTGGAAGGGTCCGACGGGCCGGGGCCCGGCTGGGAGGCGGCGGCAGCGCGGGGCCCGGGGGCTCTGGCTGCGGGGGGGGGTGTCCGTGCACGGCTCCCGCAGCCCCGAGCGAGCGGGGAAGGGTCGCCCGCGGCGAGAGGAACCGCGCGGCGCTGCTCCCCGCGGCGCCGGGGCCGCTGTGGAAGATCTGGGGGGTGAATTGGGCGATGCTGGGGAGAGCAGCCCCGCTGCGGCCCCGGTGGTGCGGGGGGATCTTAAACGCCTTTGTGAAGATCTCTGTTCCCAGTCTAATGCTGAGAAAGGATCAGTGGGAAGGGAGCTCTGTCCCGCGGGCCTCAGCCAGGGGACCCCCCTCCAAAAACCTCAAAACTGTGACTTTTACCCCAAACTCCAAAGAGGGTCGACTTTTACCTCAGGTCCTCTCACAAAGGCCCCAAAAATGCAACTCGTACATCAAAATTTCTCAGATTTCCCTTTAAATTCCTTAACTCTGTGACTTTTACCCCAAATGCCCTCAAACACTCCTCAAAACTGGCTTTTTACCTCAAATGCCCTCACAAATTCCCAAAAACTACGACTTTCACCATAAATCTCAACACCGTCTTCCCCAGTCTCCCCAGAAATCAACTTTTACCCCACGTTTCCTCAGATTTCCCTGCAAGCCCCTAACAGCCCCCAGTATCTCCCAGTACCCCCTAAGAGCTCCCCAGTGCCTCGCACTCCCCTCCGAGTCTCTCTCAGAATCTTCCCAGTGCCTCCCCCAGTACATCCCAGCACCCCTCAGAGGCCTCCAGTTGTCTTCTGCCACTACTGTCCAGTACCCCTAACACCCCCCAGTGCCTCCCAGTCCCCCCTAGCACCCTCCAGTCCCTTCCAATACCCCCCTGGTACCCTGTAGTGGTGTCCCAGTCCCCTCCCATTACTGCCCAGTACCTTCTAGCACCTTCCCAGTACATCGCAGCACCTCCCAATGCCACCCAGTACCCCCTAAGCCCTTCCCAGTACCTTCCAGTTGCCCCCAGTACCCTTCCAGTACTCTCCAGTTGCCCCCAAACTTTGTCCCTGTTGCCATCGTCACCACCCCTCCATCCCATAACTACCCCATAGAGCCCCATGGGGACCCATAGAGTCCATAGGGACCCGTAGAGACCAATAGAACCGTCTTATTGGGAAAGACCTCTGAGGTCATCGCGTCCAACCGTTCCTGTCCCCTCCCTAAACCACGTCCCTCAGAAACTCATCCCCTGTCCTTCAAACCCCTCCAGGGGTGGCGACTCCACCACCCCCCTGGGCAGCCTTGTGGACGTCTAATTGGCCGAGCAGGTCTCTCCCCAGATCCTCTTGGATCGTTGGAGCTTCTCCCTCCCTGTCTTCGGGCTCAGGGGGCTGAGTATCCCGAGAACCTGACCTTGCTCTTACAGAGCGAGGCAAAGAAGGCACCAAGTGCCTCTGCCTTACGCCCCTCCCTCGTCACTACTGTTCCCCCTGCACCCAGTGAAGGAGGGAGATTCTCCTCGCTCCTCCTCTTGTTGATAGAATTGAAGGGACAGGTTTTATTGTCTTTCAGGGCACAGGCCCGTTGAGGTCCTGGTTGGGCTTCAGCTCTTCCCTCCATGTCGTCCTTGCACCTCTCTGCTGCCTCCCAGAGACCTGCGCTTGCTGGGTGACGTTGGTGAGGGGCTCTGCCTTCTCTTCTGCCCTCGCTTCTCTGGCGTGGAGAGCTGGGGCTGTTTCAGCTCCATCCCTGAACCTGCGCAGGGCTTCTGGGCCTCCATCCCAATGCTGAGGAGCTCTTCTTGGCTCACGATGGTGTCGCTGCTCTTGGGGATGCTGTGGTCAGGGAAGGGCATCTCCGCGGGCAGCAAGAGGGAGGTGGTGTCGCAGAGGGGGTTGGCCACGCTGGGGACCCCCTCTGACTTCTGGAAGCGATCGAACTCCCTTAGGAGCTCCTCGAAATTGATGTCCTCGTACAGTGCACGGTTGTCTGGGGTGTCGTGCAGGGCTTGGGAGCGGGGGGCAGCAGAGGAACTGGGGGACACGTGGCTGCCCAGGGGCATTTTTCTTCCCAGGGCTGTTGTGGTGGTGCCGGTGGCCACGGTGGAGGCGTTGCTCGGGGCTGAGGGCTCCTCGATGTTCCTGGTGTTCAGCACCGGCAGCACCTGAGGGGCTGTGGCCGCTGCTCTGTCCCCTGCGGCGGTGCCACCTTGGGCCCCGCACGTGGGGCCACTGCTGGGACCGTCTCGGCTGATCCCCCCCGTATCTCCAGGGAAAGCAAAGAGCCTTTGGGCCTCACCGAGAAGCTCCTCCTCAGATACGGAAAGGTTTCCTTCCCACTGCCCCAGGGCTTGGTTGTCGGGGGCAGCAGAGGAGGTGGAGGGGCCATCGGTGCCCAGGGGGCCGTCTCTGCCTGGGGGTGCCCCAGAACGGGTGGCTCTGCCGCTCACCGCGATCCTCACGGGATCCCCCTTGATGTGCTGGGGGTCCTTGGGCACCGCTCTCCTCTTTTGGTTGGAGGGTGGGACGTGTTGGGGTCGGCCCTGGGGAATCCCTGATGCTGGGCAGGTCAGGTGGGTCCCCCAGACCCTCTTGAGAGGCAGAAGAGCATTCAGCTCAAAACTGGCGCTGTGCACGTGGGTGGGCGTGGCCGGTGGAGGCGCAGAGCTGATGGTCCAGCGGACACCGAAGACGCGGGGGTCAAAGAGGCAGCCGCAGGGAGCCCTCTGCAGAACTGGGTGGGTGAGAGGGACCTGTGATAGGCTGGGGGAGCCCTCCAGGGGCACCCACCGAGCCGGCCACAGGGTGGTGGGGATGCGGGGAGCGGCCGGCTGTCAGGGGTGCTGGAGATGCCGAAGGTGCCAGGTGCCAGAGCAGACAGGGGTGCTGTACCTCTCGGCGGATCCGCTGGAGGCTTGGCTACCACCTGGACTATGGACCCCGTGACTATGGGGACAGTTGTTAGCAGCACGGGCACGTGGAGTGCTGAGCCTGCGAGAGAGACAGGAACCATGGGTGGTGTCACCTCTGCTCTGCTTCCCAAGGGCGTCCCCGGGCTGCAGGGCTCGGGGTGGGTCCCTGCCTTGGGGGCAGAAATGGGGAGCACAAATGTCTGAGGGGTCGGGGGCTCCACGGGGGCCTGGAGGCCACACGTTTGGAGCTGCCGTGGTGGCTGGTGGTGGCTGAGGACTCCCTGGGGTCTCCCAAGTCACAATGTGGGGGCTTCCCATGTGCCACCCAAGCCCAAACGGACAGATTCCCTGTCAGTGGGATTTCCTGGGCACCCATCGCCCAGGCGAGGCAGGGATGCCCATCCCAGCTCGCTGCCCCCCTGTGCCAGAGCTGCCTGGGCACAGGGCTGCTGGTTTTGCTGGGAGTGCCGGGCACGGGGGCTGCTGAAGGTGCCGGTGCCAGAGCAGCCAGGGGTGCCGTACCTGTAGGTGGGACGTGGGGTGCCTGCGGGGCCTGGGCTGCCACCTGCACTGCAGGGACAAAGGCTGCACGCGAGGGCTGCTGCTGCCCGGGCTGGAGCCACAGCTGGGACAGGCCTGGAAGAGAGACAGGAGCTGTGGTCACCTCTGCTCTGCTTCCCTGAGGGCTCTCTGGGGTCTCCCAAGACACAGTGTGGGGGCTTCCCACGTGCCACCCAAAGGCAAAGAGCGTCCCCGGCTGGGAAAGGGAAGAGTTCAGGGGGACTGAGATGTCCCTATTCCCCACCGACTGGAAGCTCACCAGCGTTATTCCCAGTGACAAGAAGGGCTGGATGGAATCATAGAAAATTACATTGCTTTGGGTTGAAGAGACCTTTCCAGGTCATCCAGTGCAAACCCTCTGCAGTGAGCAGGGACATCTTCCACTGGGTCAGGGTTCTCAGAGCCCCATCCCACCTGGCCTTGGACACCTCCAGGGATGGGGCAGCCACCGCTGCTCTGGGCAACCTGTGGCAGGGCCTCCCCACCCTCACAGGGAAGCTTTTCCTCCCAAGATCTCACCTCAATCTCCCCTCTTTCAGCTCAAAACCATTCCCCTCGCCGTGTCCCTGCTCTCCCTGATCAAGAGCCCCTCACTCACCGGTCTTGGGGGTCTGGTGCATGCGGACCTCATGGCGCTGATGTGCAGAGCTGCCCCCCAGGGGAGACACTTCTTGCCCCGAGGCCACCCTGGGGTGCCTGGGAGTTCTCTCTGCCATCCTTCGGGATAGAGATAAAAGTGTAGGGAATGGAAAAGGGAGAGGCTTCGGCAAAGGCCTCAGCACTGCGGGGTGAGACGTGAGCTCTGCTCGGGAGCTGCTCACGCTGCTGCCTCTCCTGTCGTTGTCCTGGAGACGCTGAGGTCCTGTGTCCACCCTGAGGTGAGGTCACAAAGGGTCCCACCATGAGCAACCGGGCAGGGAGGGGCAGGGGGGGGCCCTGGGAGGGCGTGAGAGATGTGAAAGCAGAGCATCAGGAGAAAGGGGCAAAGAGACGAGAGAAGGTCCTGGGGCAGCACCTGCCCAACACAGCAGGACAGTGACTGCTCTACCCATGGAATGTCCTGGGTCGGAAGGACCCACAGGGATCATCGAGTCCAGCTCTTGTCCCCTGTACAGGACCACCCCAACATTCCCCCCCCTGTGTCTGAGGGCCTTGGCCAAGGGGTTCTTGAGCATCGTCAGGGCCCCCCTCCTGACTCTGCCCCTCAAATCCTGGCTTCAGTTTTGGGCCCCTCACTCCAAGGAGGACATTGAGGGGCTGGAGTGCGTCTGGAGAAGGGGAATGGAGAAGAGGAAGGGGCTGGAGAACAAGGGTTGCGGGGAGTGGTTGAGGGACCTGGAGCTGTTCAGCCTGGAGAAAAGGAGGCTGCTCTGTGCCCTTGGTGGCATGGACAGACTGGGAAGGCACCCTGGACATTTGTCACCCTCAGCCACTCCCATTGTATTTTTCCAGCACTGCCCATTGGTGGCACTTTCTGGGGGTGGGCTTCGTGCTGTGGCCATCTCCTTCCTCCTGCTGCTCTCAGTGCCTGTGTGAGGGGAACGGCCACCCTGCCAGAGCTCAGGCGTTGGCAGAGCCCAGGGCAGGGCTGTCTGTGAAGCCCTGGGTTGGACACAGCTGGAGGCGGGCAGGGACCAGGCTCCGGGGGCTGCACAAGCAGCAGTGCTGATGGGAATTGCCCTTCCGAGGAGCCAGGCACCTCTCTGCCCGCTCCTGTCGCCACGAATGAAACGAAGACAACAACTTTATTTCCATTACCTCACAATCCGGGGCAATTCCATAACGAGAACACATTTTAAATTCACTTTAGGTTCCCTTTACGAATCCTTCTCCGTGCTGATCGCTTCCCATTTTAACAACACGGAGCCCAGCACTGGGCAGACACAGCCATGACGGTCGTTACCTCTGTATTTAACTCCAGAATCCTGGCACATTCCAGCCAGATCCCATCAAAACCAGCAGCAGAGACGCCAGGAATAGACCCTCACCTTCCCTGCTCCCACCAGAACCCCTGGGAATGCCAACTGCAGCCGCTTGCTAACGAGCCCCGAATGGCTTGCACATGACAGCCCGCGACTCCGCAGCTCTGGAGCTGCCAGCAACCGGTTCCGGGCTCCTGTGCTCCGCCTCCCATCCAGCTGTTTGATAAGGCACCTGGAATAGCCACATCCAGCCCAGGAATTCCTCAGTTCCCAGGTTTTTACACCAGATCCCTGCTGCACCAACAGCCACTGTGCAATCTCACCACCTTCGTCCCTACTAACGCTGAAACCTCACCAGCACAGGAGTGGGAAAAACAGGCAGGAAGGAGCCGCCAGCACCAATGTTCAGGCAGGAATTAAAGCCCAGGGAATGCCGGGCTTAAGGATGATGAATCTGACAAACAGGTGATGGAAACGAAGCGTTATCCCACAGCCAGGAAGCGCCCACCCATCATCACAGCTGGGAGGACAAAAACCAGGAGCAGAGGAGCTGAAATCCATCTGTTTAATATTGCACAACGCTGTCACATTGCAGTGATGGCAAAAACCCCGTCATTCCCACCCGGACCCCACCGACCTGAAGGAACTTCTACATGGAAATCCGTACTCGGGAAAGCTCTGTTTGTTCCTGAGAAAGGGGAATAAAAGCTGGGAGTGTGGTGTTGTGTACCTGGAATGTCACCTTCGTGGTGATCCCTGCCTGGAATGTCTCGCAGCCGGTGCCACTGTTCCCACCAGCCGAGCCCGGGTGGCTCTGGCTCTACCAGCTGGGATGTTTCTCCACTGGGATCATCAGCTCCTTGGCTGCCGCCTCGTCCAGGAACCAGCAGAGCTGCCCCGAGTGAGGCCGGACGCGGGCGGCGGGAAGGGGGTTTTCCTCGTTGCCTTCCAAAATGCGCTGTTGGGAGAGAGGGAAGGGTGGGATGGGAAAAGGGAGCCGTCCATGGCACGGAAACACCCTTTGGTGGGCGGGCGAGGCCTCGGGGCCACACCCAGACCCCACGGATATTCCTTGGAGATGAAGGAATTGGGTCCAACCTTAACAACGGGGGCTTTGCCCTCCCCCGTGGCCACGAACACCACCATCCGCGCCGCGTTCAGCACCGGCAGCGTCAGCGTGACGCGCTCCGGCGGCGGCTTCGGAGAGTCGGTGATGGCAGCGACGATCTCCTCTGTCTCCTGTGGGAGGGGAAATGCAGGAAGAGGTGAGGGAAGGAGTAAGGAAGAAAAGGGAGGGGAGAAAGCAGGAAAAAAGGAGGGGGAGAGCAGGAAAATGTGGGGGGAAAAGGACATAATGCAGAGAAGGAAACGGCTCTGACTGTGACCGAGGGGAGAAGAACCCTGGGATAAATCACCCTCAAGGCCTTTTCCCTCCCCTTTGTTTGTTGCCCCGAAGCAGCCCCAGGTCAGGAATTGCCAGGGGGAAGCAGGAGCTCACCTGGAGCAGGGGGTGCCCTGGGAAGAGGGAGGCGGTGTGGCCGTCTGGGCCGAGCCCCAGCAGCACGAGGTCGAAGACAGGAACAGCTGCGCCTGGGAAGGCCTGTGGGGAGGGGGGATGGCATGGGATGGGATAAAGACCATAGCCAGGAGCAGTACTGGTACCAGTACCAGGGCTGGGACTGGAGACAGGACTGGTACCGGGGCGGGAAGCAACACCAGTAACGGCACTGAAGCCAGAATCAGCACTGGGACCACAGCCCAGATCGGTACTGGGGCAGGGAATGCAGCCAGGACTGGTACAGAGTTGGTACAGCCAAGGCAGAATTGGTACCAGTAATGGGGACCAGTACAGGAACCAGGACCAGTAATGGTGCCAGGACTGGGGCTGGAGAAAGGCCCGGGAGTAGTACTGGGAGAGGGACTGCAGCCAGGACTGGTACAGATACCAGGACCAGGACCAGCACCAGGACTGCAGCCACAACCTGCACCGGCACCAGGAGCCGTACAGGACCCTCCCCCTGCCCGTACCTGCCGGAGCTGCGCGGCGTAGTCGGCAGCGGCGGCCGCGGGGGCGAGGCCGGTGCTGGGCTCCAGCAGCCGTGGCACGGGGCCGGGCAGCAGCGGCAGCAGCCGGGCCTGCGGGGAGCGGCGGGCGGTCAGGGAGGGCCGGGCCGGCTCAGCCGGGCCCCTCAGCACCAGCCCTGACACCAACAATGCCAGGGAATCAACTCTCTCCGAGCTTTAGAAAGCAGCATCATTTATTGCAGCGCTGGGCAGGAGGGAATGATTCCATCAATCCTGTGAAACAAGACCAGAGCAGGGACAGAAGAGATTTCCCACTCACACGCAGGTGGATACATCTTCCCAGCAATCTCAGGCAGACTCTGTTCCTTTCCAAACACTCATTTTAATGTTGTTATGAACTTCCCAACAGCCAAATGTCTGCTCCTTGGAGCCAGCTCTGACTGCCCTTGCGTTTCAGACAGGGAAAGGCTGCAAAGAGCGGTGATTACCGAGCAGCCACATCACACATTTCACACCAAACACAAGGCGTTATCATTGCTCTTTGAACAGGATGTGGAAAAACACTGTTTGGAAAAGATATGCTGGAAGGGAAACCCCACTGGAAAGGAGGGGAAACCCCACCGGAAAGGAGGGGAAACCCCACTCTACGGGGGCCATTCTGTCCAGCTTTATAAAATTATACAGTGGTTTGGGTGGGAAGGGGCCTCCAAGCCCATCCAGTTCCACCCCCTGCCATGGACACGGACACCTCCCACTGGATCAGGGCGCCTTGAACACCTCCAGGGATGGGGCAGCCACCGTTGCACCTGGGCCAGGGCCACCCCACCCTCATCATAAAGAATTTCTTCCCAATCTCCAATCTAAACCTTCCCCTTTTCATTGTAAAACTTCTCTCCCTCCTCTCATCACTCCAGGCCCTTGGAAAAAGCCCCTCCCCAGCCTTTCCTGGAGCCGCTTTCTGTCCTGGAAGCTGCTCTAAGGTCTCCCTGGAGCGTTCTCCTCTCCAGGCTGAACCACCCCAACTGCCCCATGGCAGAGGATTCCACCCAAACACAGGGACTGAGATCAAACTGAGCTCTGCTTTGGCTTCAATCCAAACACCCTCCTCTGCCCCCAGTGCACCGGCCTCACTCCATGCCCCCCTCCCCTCTGGGACCCCTCCTCTCTCCTCTGCCTGTTCCTCTCCTCTCCCCGTGCTATCCGCCTCCCCTGACTCCTCCTCTCCTCTGCTGTTCACTCCTCCCCTGGTGTCCCCCCCTTCCCCACCCCATGCTGCCCTCCTTCCCCTTCCCCCAGGAAACCGTCGCCCCGGGTGCCCCCCCCACCCGATGCCACCCCCCTTCCCCGGTTCCTCCCATCACCGCGTGCCACCCCTTCCCTTCCCTCCTCCCCCCCTTCACCCTCCCCCCCCACCCCGTGCCGCCCCCCCTCACCCTGTAGGCCCCGCCCGTGCTCTCGGGGTGCCGCGGCGGCACGAGCCGCTCGTCGCAGAGCGCCAGCAGCCAGCGGGAGGTATCGGTTCCAGCGACGGCGGCGGGGAGGGCGCGGGACAGGATCTCCACGAGGCTTCCGCCAGAGAGGCCCAACGAGAAGCGCTCGGCACCGGCCAGGGCCGCCCGCTCCGCCACCACCCGCGCCAGCGCCGCGCCGAGCTCCGCCGGCGCCGGGAACACCCGCACGGCGGCCATGACGGACGGCCCGGAAGTGAAGGGCCCCGCGCGCCGGAAGTGACGAAACACGGGAGGGACACAGACACCCGCGCGCCGGAAGTGACGAAACACGGGAGGGACACAGACACCGCGCGGGCCTGGGCCTCGCAGCCCCCCGCAAACTCCTCGACTTTCACCTCGAACCTTCTCAATTGTCCCTCAAAGTCCCCACAAAACCGATTTCCCACCACAAATTCCCTCAGATTTCCAAGAAATGCACTTTTTTACCCTAAATCTCCCTCCAAACTCCACCAAAACACAATTTTCACCCCAAATTTCCTCACAGCCCTTTCTTAACTCCCCAAACTGGAAATCCTTTCCCCAGACTCCTCTAAAAAGTGACTTTTACATCAAATCATCTCAAATTTCCCCTCAACCTCCACTAAAATGTGTGTTTTTACCTCAAATCTTCTCAAATTTCTGGTCAAACTTCTCTATAATCAGTCTTTTGCCACAAATCTACTCAAATTCCCCCTCAAACTCTCCAAAAGTGTGACTTTACCTCCCATCTTCTCATTTCCCCTCTCAAAGGCCTCTAAAATGGAACTTTTACCTCAAATATTCTCAAATTTCCTCTCAAGCTCCTCATAATTCAACTTTTACCTCAAATCTTCTCAAGTTTCCTCTCAAAGTCCTCCCAAAAGTAATATTTTCACCCCAAATTCCCTCATAGACTTCCCCAAAATGTGACTTTCACCTCAAATCTTCTCGAATTTCCCCTCAAACTCCTCAAAAATATGACTTTCTACCTCAAGTCCTCTGAAATTTTCTCTCAAAGTCCTCCCAAAAGCATTTCTTACACCAAATTGCCTTACAGGCTTCCCCAAAATGTGCTTTTCACCTCAAATCCCCCCGCAAACTTCCCAACAGTGCAACTTTCACCACAAATCTCCACAAATCCCTCTCAAACTGCCCCAAATTGTGAATTTTTACCCCAAACTCCCAGAAAATGTGACTTTTTCCTCAAATTTCTCAATTTTCCCATCAAACTCCTCAAAAATGTGACTTTTACCTCAAATCCTCTCAAATTTTCCCTTGGGTGCTGGGATACCCCCAATCCCCTCTTGAATTTCTGGGACCCACCTAGAGGTACCGGGACCCCCCCTCCGGGATTGGGAGCCCCCCCTCCCACATCATGTCTCGCCCCCCCTCCCCCCCAAGGCCCTGGGTGTCCCCAAGTCCTGTCCCGCTCCCACCCCCCAAATTATCCTCTTATGTGATCCCCACCACATCCAGGAACCCCCCAAGGACCCCCCAACTCCCCCCTCACCCCCAAAATACCCCCCCCCCGGACCCTCAGGACCCCAAAAATACCCCCCCCCCCCGGACCCTCAGGACCCCCCCACCTAGAGAACTGGGTGCCCCCCCAATTCCCACCCCTTCATCAATTTACCTGCACCCCCCTATGGGACCTCCCCCCTCCCTCCACCTCCCTGCTCCCCCATAGCCCCTTCCCCCTGGCACCCCTCGAAAGGGTCTGGGACCCCCAAGATGGGGGAGGAGATGGGAAGGGGGGGTCCTGGCTGGGGGGGGGGGGGGCACCCGCAGCCATGGGCGGGGAGGGGGTCTGGGGTCGCTATGGGGCAGGGGTCGGTTCGTGGGTCACTTGGGGGGCAGCCAAGCGTCCCCTGGGGGTTGGGCCTCTCCGCCTGCATCCCCGCCCCACGGCGGGCGGGGTACTTATGGGGCAGCCGTGGGTATTTATGGAGCGGCCCTGGGTACTTGTGGGGCAGCCGTGGGGCAGCCGTGGGTCCAGGATGGAGCGGGCGGGGGGCGTCTCCCCTGGGACTTGGGGGTCACAGCCGGGTACTTCGTCCTCGTCCTCGCCGTGGGGCTCTGGGTAAGGAGCAGCTGCCCCATAAGTCCCCCCCCCCCCCCGCCCCATAACTACCCACACCGACCCCGTTTTCCTGCCCCATAAGTGCCCCCCCCAACCCCAAACAGCCCCCTAAGTGCTCCTCCTGCCACATAAATACCCGCCCAGATTCCATGTTCCTGCCCCATGAGTGCCCCCACTGCCCCCCAAGTGCCCTTCCAGACATCCAAGTGCCCCCTAACTTCTCCTACTGCCCCATATGTGCCCCATAAGTGCCCCCCATGCCCTCTAAATTCCCCAACCCCATTAGTGCCCCTCCAGACCCCTAACTGCCCCCTAAGTGCCCCTCCTTTCCCATAAGTGCCCCCCAGACCCCTAAATGCCCCATAAGTGCTCCTCATCCCGTAAGTGCCGCCCCCCGACCCCCAGTGCCCCATTACTGCCCCCTAAGTGCCCCTCCTTCCCCATAAGTGCCCCCCAGACCCCTAAATGCTCCATAAGTGCCCCCTGCCCCATAAGTGCTCTCCCCAGACCCCCAAGTGCCCCCGTGCCCCATTACTGCCCCCTAATTGCCTCCCTGCCCCATAAGCAGCTCCCCTGCCCCATGAGAGTCCCCCTTGACCCCCAAGTGCCCCCCCCCCCACTCCATAAGTTCCCCCCCGCCCCCCACAATCTGGGGGGAGGGGAGGGTCAATGGGGCCCAATTAAGGCTGGGTTCGTTAAGGACCGGCGCCCACGGGGTTAATGAGTGACTGGGAGTACTGGGGGCCCCAACTGGGAACTCTAGGCCCATACTGGGAGCACTGATGTCCATACCAGTGTCCCTCAGCCCACACTGGTCCCAAGCTGGTTCAAAGTCTGTTCCAATGCCTAACCACCCTTTCAGTGAAGGAGAGAGAGAGAGAAGAGATCGGCTTGGGGAAAGAGATCAACATCCACCTTGCTACAACCTCTTTTCAGGCAGTTGTATGGGGCGAAAAGGTCTTCCTTCGGCCTTTTCTTCTCCAGGCTAAACAACCCAAGTTCCTTTGGCTGTCATGTTTTAATTTAGAATAGGAGAGACTTCAGAGCGAAAGTTTACCACTCTGCTTAACCCTTTCTCTGACAATCTCACAGGAATGGAAATAAACCATTCAGCTTGTTGGGTTATGGCAAACACTGAGCAATCATGCAAGGACAATTAATATTGTCCAGCTTGTTTGACACCACTGCACTTGGGCTCTTATCACCAATCTCCCGTAGACAATTAATCTTGTCTCACTTCCTGAGTTTAAATCAGAAACTCCCTTTAAATCCACTTTAACAGTTGGTAAGATTCCTGAGACTTTGAGTAAAACAATTCTATTATAACTGTTCGTAACTAAATAAGGGTTCAATGATGGCTGGGTTTAAGATACTGTTTTCAAAAATACATTAAAAGTCAAGTACCCAAGCATAAATAGGAGCAATATGCAGGTGAGAAATATGTAGTGAAGGTCAAAGTATAGAGAGATACTAATAATTAGCTTGATGTTAAGATATGTATATTTAGTGTGCACAAAGGTCTTACCCCAATAGTGTCCCAGTTGTGGGGAGGGGAGATGGAGTCCAACCTGTCAACTGATCCCAAAAGTTTCACTGACATTTTCTCCCTCAAACTTTCCCCTTTGTTTTCATTTTTATAACAACTTGCACCTTTGAGGCAGGGCTTTAGGTGGAGCTTGCGTAACTGAAGCCATTACATCAAACCCTGCTGACTGGTGGAGAAAAAGTTCTGTCTTCCCATGCGAAAACTTAACTCTGCATGTCCAGTAAGAGTGGTTATGGGAATGGTTTGCCTCAGAGGTGGGTAGCCTTAGGTATGGAGGTGTGTTTTGGTATTATAATGATATTATAATGAAGTTATAATGAGTACAGGTTAGATGGAGGGCAGGATAGTCAGAGCAGCAGCTGCAATTCGTCTTCTTGGAAAATAATTGGGCAGTTGTCCTTGAGTACCATGCTCCTTGCTGGTACTGGGGGGCTGGCTACATTGGTCTCCAAACTTACCATTCCCCTCTTTGTGGGGCAAGGGAGTAGTCAGAAAACTTTAGAATTCCCATTTAGCTTTATTCCCACATTTAGCTTTATTCCCATATCAGCTGCTCCTCATAAGACTTGTGCTCCAGACCCTTCATGAGCTTCATTCCCCTCCTCTGGACATGCTCCAGCATCTCAGTGTCTTTCTTGTACTAAGGGACCAAAACCTGAAAAATATTTGAGATGCAGCCACACTAGTGCTGAGTACAGGGCCATGATCACTTTCCTAGTCCTGCTGGCCACACCATTTTTGATACAAGTCAGGATGCTGTTGGGCTTTTTTGCCACCTAGGCACACTGCTGGCTCATGTTCAGCTGGAAGTTGACCAGCAACCCCAGGTCCATTTCCATTAGACAGCTTTCCATCCACACCTCCACAAGCCTGTAGCATTGC